>CM021105.1:36283178-36557758 GCA_007115665.2 Sequoiadendron giganteum
AGTCAAAGGGATTCCTCATGGGTTGGGGCAGGACATTAGAGAGCATGATGGTACATGGTACTAGATATGCGTGGGGGATGTGCATGCTGGCACATCTTTATCATGGTCTTCACTCAGTGGTGTACCTAGGGGCACGGAGCTTATCAGCAGGGATGACCCTGTTACAGGTGTGGGCATGGGAGCATTTCTCTATTGCTCAGCCATTTCCAGTAGCAGATAGACCAACAGGCAGACCCTATGTGTCAGATACAGAGGTTGGCTTACACAGGCCCGAATGGGCAAGTTAGAGCACTGGAGGCAGGTGTTTGATGACACACAGATTGTTACCTAGTGTCCATACCTCGACTGTGAGTAGTGGGATGAGGATGATGCAGTATTAGGATACCTCTATGATTCTATGTATCTGATTAGCCAGACACCCTTTGTCTTAGAGAGATTTATGTTGCACTGAGTGTACAGACAATATGGCATTGTTCAGTGTATGCCACAGGGGGTAGCCCAATATGCTAGGAGGCGGAGTGATATTCCTAATTGGGGGCCCTATTTATCTTATGATGCTTTAGTAGATGGATATAGGGCATTGCAGCCATCACCCTGGGACATGCAGAGAGACATTGCAGAGGCACCAATTATAGAGGAGTACGTTGCCTTCTTGGTCTTGGTTCCACATCCTCGTATTACTATTTCAGATGAGCCAGCACCATTACCGGTAGAGGAGGATGTGGCTGAGGGTTCAATAGAGAGTGAGGGTGGTACTTTGTTAGGTAGTAGCACGGAGAGGGGTGATGATGATAGAAGCAGTGATGACTTCGATGGTGGCAGTGGAGGGGACAGAGGGGTAGGGCCATCCAGCAGTGGTCCATCATCTAGCAAGCCTCGCAAGAGGTGAGCAGTGATAGTACCACCTGTAGACCATCAAAGACATATTGTTGGTCTCTAGACATAGGTCCAGACATTATAGGGACAGTTGGTACAGGCTCGGGGTTTGTTCATTTAGACCCAGACTCAGATGCAGGCCCAGGCTCAGGCTCATGCTTAGGCTTTAGTGTAGGTTCAGGGACAGTTGGCAGTTGTGCAGACGCAGGTTGCTACTTTGAAAGCCGAGTGAGATAGTGCTCGGCAGATTGCTGAGAGGGCATAGGAGATAGCGGAGACCCTCCAGAGAGTGGCTGATGGTACCTCAGTGGGAGACTACATGAGAGAGATTCTGTAGGTTGGCCAAGAGGATGAGTTTTATAGAGGCAGATATCATGATGTAGTGCCTGTTGATCGTAGAGTCATCTATGCCCCATCGAGATCTGGGCGTACGCATACACGGACAGTGAGTGAGAGGGTGACACAGCCTCCATGTAGAGATCCCAGAGATCCTGGTTCTTCTGGGGGTGGTGGTGGTATAGGTCCTGTTGGGCCCACACATTCTGGGAGTAGCAGATTGTAGATGTCTCCTATGATTTGTCTTTTTGAGACATGATGTATATTACGATGTACCTCATTTTTGATGATGTATCTTTATGCTTAGACTTCATTGTATACTTGACACTGATGATATATATATGAGATGCAGTTGATATGGATTTTATGATGGTTTATGATTTCTATGTGATGGATGCAATTTTTATGTGATGTTTTATGCAATATGTGATGATGTAATGATGAACGTATTTGATGGATGGATAAATGTTTTTTTATTTTTAAATGCGATGATGATGAAAATGATGATCTTATGATGAATGATAATGGATGGATGTAATGAGAATAATGACATGACTCACATTTATTTTATATGTGATAAAATGTATGGATGAAAATGATGTATGCATATGATGTTGATGGATGATAATGTAATGAATGTTTTTATGGTAAAATGAACATGTACTTATGGTAAAATTTAATTCATAATTTATTTGATGTATGATGAAATGATGAAACTAAATGATGAGATGATGACTCCTGTATGTTTTTGATGATTTTGGATTTATGTCAAGTATACTCAGTCTTATTTGTAGATAAGATAATCATTGATTGGAACCCTTTATGCAACAAATAATCTGCAGATAATGAATATGACAAATGCAATCTAATTTTAACATGCAACTATATACAAAATGATTATCATTTTAACAGTACTTTTGTGCTTTTTGTCATCATAGAGCTTTATTGGATGTTGAAAGTGAATACAAGCGTCAAAGGTATGTGTTAGACCAATGATGGCTTGAGTAATTCTTTCATGATTTTTGATATTGCAAGCGAACACAGGCATCTAGGTATGATTTAATCGAGATTATTTGAGCATTCATTGCGTAAATAGACAGTGATTAATCATTTCAATGTGTGAATTTTGAATGTCATTGGTGATACATTTGCATAGCACATCCCTCGACAATTAATACATTTATATGATTAACTTACAGACAACAGATAATAAAAACATCATTCTTCTCCCTTGTTTCTCTAGTTCAATACATCATTGAGTTATTCCAAAGAAATGATAATCAAAAATACAATTTATCCATTGTTGACTTAGAGTGTTTCATTCATTATTCAGATTTTAGATCATCCATCCTGATTTTGTGATGTTTTTGGATGTTCGAGATTTTTTGACCAAAGACCTAACATACTAACCTATCCTAGGGGTCTCAGGGGCTGATTAAAGATTAGCCTTGCCTACGTTACACACGCAGAGACCACATAGTTTGACTAACACAGACCTATGTTTTTGGATTTTGCATTTTCGGACTTAACTTTTTGACATGTTTTTGGATTTTCGAAAATGAAACAGATGGCTGATGCCTTTCTGATGATGATTGATGTTGCGCTTTGATTTTTTTTTGGGTTTTTCTACTATACTATTGTTTTCCCTTTGATGAAATCGATGTTTTTGTTGCCCCTAGTAATATCTAGATGTTACCCCCAAGCTTTGGAGAGATACTTGACTATTCAAAAATGATTTTGATATGGATGCAAAGATGGAAAGACTACTGACATGATATGAAATGGTACTGACTGCCAGACTAATGATCCTGATATATATATCAAAATAGATGGGAAAGTTGATCTTAGAATCACATATGACTCCTGTTTCCAGGTTTTCACCATATGTTTTGATTACACTTTTTGTTTTTTGTAGTTTTTTTTCTTTTTTTCTTTCCTTTTGTATTTTCTATTTTTTTTGTATTTTTGTGTTGCCAAGATGCCTGTTTGCCAAGTTTTCACCAAGGAAACTATTTTCAGAAGTTTGACCCGTGCACTAGGAGATTCAAGTATAGAATTTTTGGAGATGAATACTATTGATAGGTTCATCAAACAAATCCCCTTCTGATGTTGATAGCTGATATGCTCCTGATCCATACACTGATATGACGACAAAAGGACCAAGCCAGTTAGGCTCAAATTTCCCTTTCTTCTCCATGTCTTGCTGATTCCTAGGGTTTTCTTTCAGTACCAAGTCACCGACCTGAAAGACCCTCGGTTTTACCCTATGGTTGTAATTTCTTGACATCCTCTATTGATAAGCTATTAGATGATTAACAACTTGTTGACGACGCTCATCCAACAACTCCAGTTCCTGCAATCTAGATACCCTATAGTCTTCATCTGAAATGATACCTCTGAGTGATACATGAAGGGATGGAATCTCAACTCCAATGGGAAATATGGCTTCTGATCCATATACCAAGGCATATGGAGTAGCTCCTATTGGTGTTCTAATACTTGTTATGTAGGCCCATAATGCAGGATTGAGTTGAACATGGCAATCACGTCCAACATCGTTAACCGTCTTTTTGAGAATTTTGAGTATTATTTTGTTTGAGGCCTCTGCTTGGCCATTCCATTGAGGATTGTATGGTGTTGAAAAATGATGTTGGATATGAAACTTATCACATAGCTCCTGGACATCTTGATTCTTGAAAGGCCGTCCATTATCAGTGATAATGGATTGAGGGATTCCATACCGACATATTATGTAATTCAAGATAAAAGAGGAGATCTACTTCCCAGTTATGGTTGTAAGAGGTACTGCTTCAATCCATTTTGTGAAATATTCTATAGCTGTTATGATGAACTTGTGTCCATTGGATGAAGATGGATTTATCTTTCCTACCAGATTGAGGCCCCATTGACAAAAAGGCCATGTCGATGTGAAGGGATGCAGTTCTTGTGCTCGTGCATGAATCAAATTGCTGTGACTCTGACACTTTTGAAATTTCTTAACAAACTGATAGGATTCTTTCTCCATGCATGGCCAATAATATCCCAAACAGAGGAGTTTCTTAGCTAGAGTTATCCCACTCGAATGAGTGCCACAAATACCCTCGTGAACCTCGTGTAGGGTCATTTTAGATTCATCGTGCTCTAGACATCGGAGTAAAGTACCATCAAGACCTCGACGATAAAGTATGTTGGCGATTAAAGTATGTTGTGCGGATTGGCGGATAAAGTTTCATTTTTGGTTCCTAGATAGATCAGGAGGAAGGATATCGTCTTTCAGGTAAGCATAGGTCATTTCATAGATGTAGGTTTCAATGGTTTCTATATGGCAGATGGTAGCGGATTCTAATTTATAATGGGAAGGACATGATACTTGTTCTACCATAAAATCATAACAAACACGCTTCTAAGGCAATTGTAGTAATGAAGCAATTGTAGCCATATCGTCCGCAGCTTTGTTCTCTGCCCTTGGAATTTGATCAAACTTGATACTGACAAATGACTATTTTAGATTATCTATTTGTTGCTTGTAGGGAATCAACTTTTCATCTTTTGTTTGATACTCATCATTTACTTGATAAATAACTAGTTGAGAGTCCCCATATACTTGTAAATCTGTGATCTTCCATTGAATTGCTATTTTGACCCCAATTATCAATGCTTCATATTTTGCCACATTATTTGTACACTAAAACATTAATCTATATGATTTTGGAATGGTGTGTCCTTGTCGAGAAATGAATAAAATTCCTACTCCTGATCCTCATTGTGTGTCTGATCCATCAAAATATAATACCCATTGTTGGGGCATCACCATCAGAATGTTTGCATTTGGAAACTCCATTGTCATTGGTCGATCATCTGCTAAAGGAACCTCTGCTAATTGTTCATCGATTTCCTGTCCTTTGATTTCCTTTCTCTCTATATATTGAATGTCAAATTCACTTAATAGCATGACCCACTTTGCCAGTCTACCTATTAAGGCAACTTTACTGAGTAGATATTTTAAAGGATCAATCTTTGCTATCAACCCAATTGTATGAGTTAGCATATAGTGTCTTAGCTATTGAGTAGCAAATACCACCATCAAGAAATATTTCTCTATGAAAGTGTAATTGATTTCATATCCATTCAATGTCTGGCTGATATAGTAGATGGCATGTTCTTTTCCTTCATAATCCTCTTGCGCTAATAGTGCCCCCAAAGAGATATCTGTTGTGGCAATGTACAATATGAGAGGCTTTCCTTCTATTGGTGGCATGAGAATAGGTGGTGGCATTAGATACTATTTGATTTGATTGAATGTTGTTTCACACCCCTCATCCCACTTGAAAACTATATTCTTATGCAATAGATGATTAAAAGGATGACTTTTGTCCGCCAGTTGTGAGATAAATCTTCTGATCGATTCGAGCCTTCCCTGTAGTGATTTGAGTTGATTGATATTCTTAGGACGTGGCATCTCCATTATTGCTCTGACTTTCACTAGATCCACTTCAATGCCTTTTTCTGAGACAATGTACCCTAACAGTTTTGTTGATGTGACCCCGAAGACACACTTCTTGGGGTTTAACCTGACATTGAATTTCTCCATCCGTGTGAAGATTTTGTCTAGGATATGCAGATGTCCTTCCCTAGTACCAGATTTTTTCAAGATGTCATCCACATAATCCTCCATGAAGGTGTGCATCATATCATGGAAGATTGTCATCATTGCTCTTTGATAAGTGGCTCCTGCATTTTTCAGACCAAATGGCATGACGTTCCAGTAGAAGGTTTCCCATGGACATGTAAAAGCCATCTTTTCCTGATCTTTTGGAGCTATTTTTATTTGATTGTACCTAGAGAAATTGTCCATGATTGACAACATGGCATGCCCTACCATCAATTCCACGATGATGTCTATATTTGGTAGTGGAAAATCATCCTTCGGGCATGCTTTATTTAGGTGTCTGAAATCAGTACATATTTTGATGTTATTGTCCGGCTTTGAAATAGGCACAATGTTTGATATCCACTCGGCGTAGTCTATAGACCTTATGAATCCAGCATCCAATAATTTCTTTAGCTCTGTCTTTACCATCAAGGCGATATGGGGATACATTTTTCTCAATTTTTGCTTGACTGGCTTGATTCCTGTGAGCAAAGACAAGTGATGCATGAGCAGATTTGGGTCTAAGCCAGGCATATCAAAATATGACCAAGCAAAGTTGACGCTTCTTTCTTTAAAGAATTTGATGAATTCCGGTCTTTCTTGATCTGTCATGGATTCTGCCAGATGTAGGATTCTTGTCTTTTCTTTAGTGTTGATGTTCACAGACTGTGTTGGTTCCACTAGGACTGATGATCGCTCATGATAATGTTCCGGAAGAGTGTCAAATCTTCCATCCTTCAGTGCCTCAGAAAGGTTTTCACTGTCAGATGCATTCTTTATTTTTTCTTTTTCTAGATCTAATGCTACCATAGAATGGTTTTCACCATTAGATCTATTTTCCCTATTTTCATTTTTGCAACTAGAAGATTTGACACCCTCCTGCCAAGTCATTTTGATATGAGTATTATAGATAGAATTTGTACCAGGTTTTATATAACATAGGAAATTTATGATGGCATCATCATCTGTAAATATTGGTATAGTCAAAGGTTCGACAAGTTCCCAGTCAATGAGTTCAGGATGGATTAATGGCATGAGGTCATCAGATTCATTTGGGTTGATGGATGTAAGGGTTCGGATAGCAATTTCATCATAGTTGTTTATGGTATCATCGAGGTCAATGATGGTACTTTCTTCAAGATCGTCTAGCTCACTCGAGGTCTGTTCATCCCCACTTGAATCATCGATATTTAGTGATGCTGCCATGATTGGTCTAGACCCAGAGCCTTGGCCCTCCTCACATGTAGGTGTATATTGTTGGATGACATCAATATGAATATCTGTGAAAGATACATCGGAACATGAATCCCATTCATATTCATTCGAATCTGTCTCAGAGCTATTTCTAAGTTGAAGAATTCTTTCTACAACCTTCTTTTCTAGTTCTTGTTTTTCTTCATTAGAGTATCCTAGTCCCAGCTTTTCCTTTGAGTGGAGAGTGAGGGGTGTAATAGGCTCTATGATTCCATCCTTTCTTAATCCAACTGGTCCTTGTCCTTCATACCCCATTTTTTTTAGAATAGCTTTTCCTTTTCCATATTTATCGGTGTTGATGTTGACATTTTTGATACTGATATCTGATGTAGAGGGTTCCTCATCTTTGTATAGCCAATCCAAGATCGCTTTGCTGTCTGTTTCATCCTCTATGGTACCCCTTTTGACAACCTTTCATCAAGAGTTGTGACTGGTAATGATGTTTGAGATTTGATCATGGATGGTTGACCATATGTCCTAGGAGATGGCATTAACTGTGATAGGTTAAGTGATTTCTCCATAGAATATGTTCCCACTCCCTTGTCCATCAGTTGGACTCACTCTTGGAATTTTTATGATAAAGAAGTTTGTTGATCTGGATTATCTTTTCATTGTGTTTCAACAAGACTTGTTTCTTTTTCTTTACCCTTCTTCTCTACCCACTTGGTGGTGATACTTGGACGTTGTTCTTCTTTGGATGATTTTGAACATGATGCTTCCTTGTTGTGTGGTACAAAGGTATCTTAAGATATCCTAAGGGTGTCACAATGTTGAGGATGATTGTAATCAGCAGATATAGTCACCTCTCGTCCATTTATTGGAAACTTCAAACATTGATGATGTGTTGAAGGTACAACCTACATTTCATGGATCCATGGCCGTCCTAAGAGAATTTTGTATGTTAACTCTTTCTCCAACACTTGACATGCTATATGTTTCATCATTGGCCCCACTTGAATGGGTAGCACAATCAAGCCTTTAGATGATCTTTCTTCCTCATCATATGCTTTGACAATCATTTTTCTTCAAGAATCAATAACATCATCTGAATACCCTAGTGCATAGTTTAACTTGAGAGTGCAAATGTTCAGACCAGCTCCCCCATCTATTAAGACTCTCTTGACATGATGATTGTGGATTAAGACTTCAATATGGAGTGCGATATTATGGGGATGGTTTAGTGAGATATCATCCTGTTCAGAGAATGATAGACAATGTGGGGTAGCCAAATGTCCCACCATAGCTTGAAATTGACAAACATCTAGATTCTTTGGTACCGTAGTGGCAACTAAAGCTTGTTCTAGAACCTCCTTATGTGATGGTGATATTTTAAGGAGTTCTAATATCGATATCTGAGTAGGAATGTTTTGCAATTGATCGACGATGTTATAATGAGATGGAGGTGGAACTGCATGTGTAGATCCAAATCCCTTTAACATGACCTTGGCTTGCCCCCTAGTCATTCCATTCACTGGTTGATGTTCTTGACGGTCTCTAATTTTTAAGACATTGATTTGATTATCAGAGTTTTGTATGCTTGGGAGCAAGTCCAAAGGGGTAGTTTTGTTGATTCTAGGTTCATCAATGTTGTGACCAACTGTATGATCACTCTCTATTCCAGATAGACAAAGGATTGTTGTGTTAAAGACATGGTTGACATTCTTCCCTTTGTTGTTTGAAGATGATGGTGCTCCTTTGTCATAGTTTGGCAAAGGGTCTTTGAAAGTTGAATGATCGTTATTGTTTTGGGGTGTTTCAACATATGCTTTATTGTTGTCGATCAAATCTTGTATTGTGTGCTTCAACTCCATACAATCGTTGGTTTTGAGGCCTTTGTTATTATGGAAGTTGCAGTAATCAGCGTCATTCCACCATGGTGGTTTGACCTTTGGATCCCAGAATCGGGCTTCCCGTGCAGTGATAAGGCCACTAGTGACTAATTCTTTCATTGTTGATTCTATCGTTTGGCCTAAAGGTGTGAACCTACGCTGATTTGATGGTTTCTAATATGACTGTGTTTTTACGATCTCATTATTTTGTATGACATTTGACTTGACAATTTGATCATTGTTTTGATTCTTTGATGAAGATGCATTCAAGTTAAAAACTGGTTTGACATTTTGGGAATCACTTGTTGTTTCATTTGTAGTTGCGTTTCGATTCTTTTGCCAAAATTTTGGCTTATCACTACTCGAGTATTGATTGGAGGAGTTATTTGTGTTATTCGTTTTATCATTGAAATGTTTGATAACTCCTCTTTTGACTAATGCTTCCTCAATTTTAAGACCGTTTTCTATTACTTTTTCGAATGTGGGAGGACATTGTAATTCAACCCTATAACTCATTTCCTCCGTCAAGTTTTCAATGAAAAACTCCATCTTTTCTTCCTTAGGAATGGATCGAGGATATCTAGCGAATAGTCATCACCATCTTTGTAGAAAAGACAAGAACATTTCCCCTTTGTTTTGATTTAGGTTGTAAAGATCCTTTATTGTAACATAATGTTGGATGTTAAATGAATACTAGGAAATGAACCTGTTGACTAGTTCCTCAAAAGTTTCGATACCTAGTTGTAGTTTTGAAAACCACTCCATACATGATCCTCCCAAGCTCCTTGGGAATAATCTCATTAAGTAAGTTTCCTCTTGGGAAAACTCAAGACTCATTGTTTTGAATTCCTTGATATGATCTATTGGATCTGTTCTTCCATTGTACTTATTATACTTTGGGATTTCACAGTGTCTAGGAAAAGGTATCAGACTGATCGTTGCGTCAAAAGGATAAGGATAAATGTCCTATATCGTATATCTTTTGGTACTCCCTTTCATCATATCATGTATTTTTTGTTGTAACAGTTGCATTTGAGATGTCAAAGTGGCCACTGGATCTATTGTTTGCGTAGGTTGTAGAATTTTAGTCTCACTTGTTCCAAGTGCTTCCTTCAGACGATTCACATCGAAGTCCTTGGGAAGTTTGGCACTTGATTCAGCCAACATCAAAAGATACTTCTCCATATCTTTTTCTAAAATATTTTCCATAAATTTGTGGAACTTGGGATCTTGTTGAGCTGTTTTGAATATCCTCTAGAGTTATTTCGTTCTTATAGTTTTGGTTCAGATTGTTCCAAGGATTCTCCTCTGCCATTGTTTGGGATGTTTCAAGTTCTTGCTCTAAGAGTCTCTACTTTTGGGACCTAGTGAAGATTGGCATACAAATTTTTACCCTTTCTTCTGAAATGTTCATCTTCTATGCTGAAAAAGATGTCAATTGAACTTTTAACAAAGTTGAATAAGATGACCGATCTTATTGATGAGACTATGTTAAAAAATTTATTACTATACTTGGTTTCGTGAGAAAGGATGATAGTATCTTGATGATGAAACTTCAGTGTAGTAATCGATTGTGTATTTGATTTTGACACTTATGATTTGCAAGATCTTATTTCAGTTGATAAGATTGGAAGTTTGTATAAACCTATCTGTTTTCGGTCTCTAGACAGTGATTCTCATGAAAAGAAACTTGGTTCTGATGAAAACTGTGGATAAAATGATAGACTGACTGACTGATAAGATTTTTGAACTCTTTGTTTTGAAAGTGCTAAAATAGAAGACAGAAGCGCTATTTCACAGAAGCGCTAGAATAGAGTTCTGAAGTGCTAAAACAGGTGATAGAAGCGCTATCTTGACAGAAGCACTAAAACAATGCACGAAAGCACTGCAGAAATTGATGGAAGCGCTATCTTGACAGAAGCACTAAAACAGTGCCCGAAAGCGCTATGTCACAGAAGCACTAAAACAGTGACCCAAAGCGCTGAAACAGGTTTCCAGAGTGCTAAAAACATGACTTTTATGAATCTCTATTGTAAAATCTGATCTGGCCTTGTGGCATACTGTATCATGGATTGTGGAAGATAAGAACGATGTATGCGCTGACTACGGTTGTGATACTGAATGAGAGATATTCTTTGGAAGAAGGCTCATGAATAGAGTGGTTCTACTGCGTAATCTAAAGTGTGACCCCTAGCAAAATCATGATATTTGTGGATGAATGTTCTATGTTGTAAAAAGAGTTTCCGATTTTGATATAGAAAACGTCGTTTTCTTAATTTATCTCAATAACCAAAAGGTTTCTTGGGTTTTGTGATTTTGATTTTTCTCTTGACAAATGTGGCGGACTTCCACTTTCACAGCATGGATTTTTTGATCTAACTTGACTTCGTTGGTTTTCAGGATGATTTTTAATCTGATTTTAATGAATTTGTGAAAACACATCAAGCAATTGTGAATAATTGTTTTAAATGAATAGATCGTGTATGTTCAAGAACCACGAATGATTCTTATTGATTTTGATGGGTTGCTTTGACAATTATACACAAATCAAACAAACTCACACTTAAGGACAAATAGGTCATCATTATACTCATAGCCCACATCTTGAATTGTGTTGACGCACACAGCCTTGTCACCCCCTCGAGGGCGCCTGTGTTTTTGTCGTTTCCAGGTATATACTCAGAGTTGGATTTCTCATCCTCTGAGCAAACAGTCCATGGAAATCATATGGTGAGTGTCTTGGGGGTAGATTTTTCCCTCCCCTTGCACTGTGAGTATGACAATGTATGGATACTAACTCGGCGAGATACTACTCTATGGTTCATAGATAGGGCTTCCGTGCGGTGCGGCAATTGATAAACTCCCTCAGGAGACCTCCCAATCTTTAGAACAAAGATTTTTAGGGATGGTTATCTTGCTCACTACCGTCAAGTTGGACTTTCATCAACAACTTGCATTTTTATTATAGTGGGTTGGAATCCTTGGCTTTAGGTGTTCCCACTTAGGTCATTCCTATAGGGTGAGTACTTTTTCCCACTACGGCAGGCCTTCTAAAGGATTTAATAAAGCATAAATAGCATGAAGTAAAAGTGAATCTGGGGCTTTGGTCACCCAGTTAAGGGGAGAGCATAAGCCTAATCACCACAAGCACAACATATAAGTTGTTTTGTTTTAAGCCCAAAAAGAAATTTTCTAATCTATGTGAAGATGTTGCTTCATAGAAATCATTTTTGTTCTTTTTAACTTGTACTGTAAAAATGTGATGACTATCCTAGGATTGATAAATTTGATTTTCAGAAAACAAAAAGTGGCTACCCTAGGATTGATATATTTTTAGAAACCAAGAAGTGACTATCCTAGGATTGATAAATTTTAGAAAACCAGAAGTGACTATCCTAGGATTGATAAATTTTAGTCCAACTATGAAAAAAATTAAAATCTGGCCGCGGCCGCGTCGGATCCAGACTGAAATTACAAAAGTGCTGGAACAGTCCATCGAAGCGCTATAACTCTTACCTGATGTGCTAAAACACAAAAGCGCCAAAATAGGACACCGAAGCACCGAAGTTTTCCATGGAAGCGCTAAATCACCGATGCACTGAAACAGGTCATAGAAGCACTAAAGTTGAAAGCGCTGAAAATTTTGACAGATGCACTGTAGTAACACAGAAGCACCGAAATAGAGCACGAAAGCACTATAGTTTTCCACGGAAGTGCTATAGTATTTGACGAAAGCGCTAAAATAAAACATGCTGGGAACCTGTGTGACACTTTCTAGAAAATTTGTAAAATTGGGGTTAATGCCCTATGGTGGGTGCCAAATTGTAAGCGTGGATAAGGTGTAAAGCACAAAACACACTTCTTAATAAGACATTATATCAAAGACAAAGTTGAATGAATCAAATCAAAGCAATAATCTACTGAAAGCATCATATTGTTCTTTATCTCCAAAGATTTATTAAACCACTATTGCTCTCAGATCGTGAGTGCACTATGATTGTTAAAATGACAATTCAAAGAATGAGATGGATGCTAATGCAATGATATGGAGCTTAATATGATAATACTAGATGATAAATAAACTAAACTAGCATGAATTGACATGAAACAGATAAATGCAGCTACAGGAGGCAACCATGATATGAAAGCTTGATTGCTGGATACTGGATGCTTGATACTTGGATGCTCGATGCTTGAATTCCTGCAAAGTAAGAGTGTATAAGTTAGGTTATTTGGATCCTTTTTTTGGTTTAATGAGGCTTTATTTATAAATTTCCTATTGGATTAAAATTATCTTGCAAAAATGAAAAAAAGGGGGCCATTTCATTGAAAAATAAAATAATATATATATTGGGGGGGTTTGACCTCTTGTACCCCTGTCACTCTGCATAATGGCAATGTCGATAGTGTATTGTCAATAGAATCGATAGTGTACTACCGGCCCCTTGCCAGTGGAGGTACCACCGATGATGGCCTCCGTCCGGTCGAGGTACTTTCGAGCCCCATTGTTGGTAAAAACCATTTTTATAAAGCTTTTTTATTATTTTAAATCCTTATTATATGTTCAAAACTTTTCATCGCTTGTAAAATCCGCCCAGCATTTAAATCTTCGAAAATTAAAACAAATTTTACCCTCTAGAAAAAAGTTGCACAATAAAGATATAAATGCCAAAACTGGTGTCTCCCCGGTGGTGGGATGGTGGCTCGCTGCTAGTGGCTCCGCCACCATTAGTGAGCCACCATCCCGCCATCGAAGAGCAACCAGTTTTGGCATATATATCTTAATTTTGCAACTTTTTTTCTAGAGGGCATAACTTTTGCCCAAGGTGTCTTTTTTTTCTCTTCTTTGACTCGTTGGAAAGTTGACTCAGTACTCTATGTTGTGGTGCTAGTGATTTTTCCATGTTTTTTAGGTTTTATAGTGTTTTTATTATTGTAAGTCAGATGTTCATTTTGAGCTTTGAGAGGTGATATCGGGTGCATATGGAGTTAGTTTTTGGACTTCAAATAGTCAACAAAAATCTTGTTCAGAGCACTACAAAGTGGATTAGGTTTGAAGTTGTTTTGGTATGGTTTATTTACTTTTTTCTTTATATGATTTGTTTATGGGTTACTTTGACTATGGTGATACTATGAGTTTATGGATGATCAAATCTTGAAGATTTGATGTTGGATTCATTGTATACTCAGTTGTACATCTCAGATTATTCTTTTTTTGACATGGTTATTAGTATTTGGTTGGATTTGTATGTTTCATTGTTGTATCTACAAGTTATGTAGCATTGTAGGTGGTCTATACTTATATGTTGCATTTATGACTTGGACATGGGTTGTCTATGCCCATAGATATTTCAGTGTTGATGCATTTTCAATTTTGGTGGCTTGGTTTAGTCACTTGGTTTGTTGGTTTTGATGTCATGTTAAGGAGTAGAGATGGTATTACCAAATATAGTCATGGGGTGAGACCTATGTAGTTGACTATGTTATGTAGATATCTGGACTTGGTTGGGTTGATTTGTTGGTACATTTGGTGGTGATCATGGTGTCATGTATGTTTCTTGTGCTTTAGATACTTTGGCATGTCATGATGGTTTATGTAGGTGCATTGTTGGTGGTGTTGGATTGGTTCCTAATTATGGTTGTGGTGGTGTATCTTCTTGGTATGAGGATCATGGTTTTACTTTTCCTTTTGGGAGATCTTGTTACATTTGAGTTCTTTGATTGTGTGAGGGCCTTTGGTTGATATTCATGAGGAGATTGTTATCATGATGTCATGGATAGCTTGATTACACTTTTCATTGGGAGATTTGACAGTGATGGATATGTTTATGATGGTTTGTAGGCGGTTGTAGGTATCTTCTTGGCTTGGAGATTTTGGTTTTACTTGTATGTTTTTGATATTGCAGTTGAGTGTGTGCAAACTTGGATGATATTCATGGATAGGATGGTAGTCATGATGCCTTGTGTAGCTCGTACCAAGGTTCAGTGGGAGTTTTTGGAAGTGGTGTGGATGCATCATTGGGTATGGTTATCTTCATGTTTTTGGGGATATGTTTTCTTGGTTTAGAGTGTTTGCTATTATGTCATGGTTTACTCTTGATACACATTTAGATTTTGGCATGGTACTTGTTCTCTTGAGATCGGGATGTTTATGTATGCTATGATGCATTTGATCTCCTTGAAGGAGATGGTTATATCATGGATGTCATGTTTATGTTAATGTTTCATAGTAGTTATCTTTGTATTGGGTACTTTGATCATTTTCTTGATTGCTTCATGACGGTGCTATGTTGCATTTGGATTTTGGCATGGATTGGTTGGTTACAGGTACTCATGGATACTTGGAGACATAGGTGAGGCTTGAGTTCTCTTATGGTTAGAGACATGTGTTGAGATGGTTAATCTTGATGAGATTTCAGCAGAAAGTCCGAGGAGCCTACACCTTGGTTGGGCATGAGTTCAACATGGACCTATGAGGAGAGTGTTCTTAGATGAGTCATGATGACCTGGATATCTTGGAGGATAATTCTCATTCCCCACTCTTGGTCTACTCAGCGGTTTTACTTGAGAGGTATTGCCCATTGTTTCTTTTAGGTGCTTTGTGATTTATGCTTTATCTTTGCATGCTTATGGATCTTAAGCCATGGACATATGGTTTTGGAGGGTTCATTTGAGGAGTGTTGGTATGTTTATCTCCTTATGCACTGTGATTACATTCATTGATGTTGATTTTAGGAGATGTATTGGGATTATTTCCTTCATTGGGAATGGATTTAGTTTGATCTTCTTTGGCTTGAGAGGTTAAATCCATGTTGACTACATGATACATATGTTATGTTTGATCTTGGTGATTGAACGGTTGGGTGTTGTTATGGATTTTCTTTTGGGGTTTTTTGGAGATCATACTTGACACAGTTGGCATTTAGAGGTGTATGTAGGAGGTTTTTCTACACGTATATGATGTGCAGATTTTCTCTCTTTGGTGTTGGTTATCTTCTTGTATGTTTGGTTTCACATTATATTAGTTTGAGGTTTCGTTGGAGCTATTGTGATCACTATCTTGTGGTCATGTGTTTTCACTTATGTTCTTGGGTGATGACATGGAGCTTCCTTTATCTCTTTCCTTTGTTGGATGTGGAGAACTTGGGAGAGCTATGGAGACTTGTGGTGAGAGTTGTTCTTACATGACATTGGTTTATAGGTTTTTCATATCATTGTGGATGATTCCTTGGTACTACATGTTGTTTACACTTTTTATATGATGATATTGGTAGACTTCGTATGCCTTGATCATTTTCAAATTCGCATTACCCATGCAGTGGGAGCTCTTAGATGTGTATGTCATTCTTTGACAGGTTTACACTTGGAGTTTATGATTACATTTTATGGGTGTATATGTTTATGGCATGATTTTATTGTGTTTTGTATACCTTGGAGGTATGGATAGTTGGATGTATTGGAACTTTTTGTGGGTGTGATTTCAGCTATGGGTTTGTGTATCTTGACAACAACTAGTGCATATTGATACCTTTGGATTGAGTGTTTGTGTTTGGGATATCAGTTGAGCAGGACTTATGCTTCATTGTGATAGATTGTGTGACTTCTCTGTTGGGTGGCTTCTTATATTTGTGCATTGGCGTGATGGAGGATGAGATAATTCATGCTTAGGATGGTGGTTACTTTGATTCTTGTTGCAGGTATCTTGATGGAGCACATGGAGCACTTTGATTCCTTGATGGTATATGTGGCTATATGGATTGTTCATGTGATTCATGTTTTGAGGTTGCTTGTTCCCCTTATGCAATTTTTACAACAAGTGGGAGAATGTTAAGAAAAGGTGTGTTGTACACCTTGCATAATGCATAAAATGTAATTATTTAATATTGGGTAAAATAGTTAAATAAAGTACCCAATATTAAATGTGGGAGCATGGTTTTGTAATCTCATGGTTTTAGTCATATGGTTTTGTGTAATACCACTTGGTGGCTTTGTGGGAGCTTGTTTCTATAAAAGCAAACGCAAGGGTATTTGTTTAAGGTTGGTCAGTTGGTAGATTAGCTCTTATTAGCATTTGTGGAGGTTTGAAGCATGGGATGGGATGTGTGGTTACATTCTTGTTCACATGGATTTTTTGGAGAGGGCTTATTGCTTCAATGGTGTTCATGGAGACTCTGAAGATGTATCGTAATCTTTATTGCTAAATAATACATGAGAGATGGATGCATTTGCAGGCTGGGTTTTTTCCTCTTGAGGGTTTTTCCAGGGTATATCTTGTGTCATATTTTCATGGGTATGTTGTCTATTCCCTTGCATGTAGATTTTGAGTTCTTATTTGCATAGATTTCTCTTTTGGGTTATGTGGAAATTATCATTAGATGGCTGCAAGTTTCTAACATACAAGTGTTTAGTTATGAATTGCACTAGCTTGAAGTGTTGGTTAATCATACCCAATATGTCATGTAAGCTCTCAAATTTTAGATTTTGAATGTACCCAACTCTACGATAGGGTCTCATATAAGGTCAACAATATCTCCAACTATGCCTCCAGTGACCCTTTTCCACCATTATTACACCTGACAAAGTAGATCATTTATATTTTTCTTTAGGTGGGTAGTTTTCCCTTGTCACTGCCATGTCTCACTAGTCTTGGTCTTTACCTTTGCTTCCAAAGATGCCTTAGCCTCACATGACACTATATCAATCCTCCAACATCTATTCTTAGTCATGGAAAATGAAGAATTATAGCATCCTAGTTTGTTAGGTAGTCATGTCTGAGTATTGCAATGAGTCTCTATATGCCTTCTTGAAGTTGGAACACCAGTATAGTGAGCTCCAACTCAATTTGGTAATGGTGTCCATGCTAGTCATTAAAGGATATGAATTAAGATAGTTTAAGGGATTATATATTAGTTGAAAAGAATAATATTGTAAATAATAATAAAATATTTATTAATAAATTAAGATAGATGTAAAAAAAATATTATTAAGAAGTTTTTTAGTTTGATTGTAATTGACTATGAAAATATTAGAGCTTTAACTATTAAGCAATTGAATAAACAAATTTTTATTTCAATGAATTTTTTTTACTAAATGTGGGAGAATTCTATAGAAGAGATGTAGTCTTCTACTCTACATGCATGCTTTGATTTTAACTATTATATATCTAAATATAGTACAAGAAATGGAAAATTTACTAAAATGTAAATTAAGATGTTAGCTTTCTTTGGATGACCGTTATTGTTCTTATTGTCACAAGGATACAAAGAAAACAAACTTGGTGTGATCAATTATCATTCCTCTCTAATGTAATGTCAGGAAAGGTTTGATTTAGACCCTAGATCCATTTTCCCACATAATAGAAACATCCTCATTGTACTTATATATAAGAAACTATGATGATGTAGAATTTAAGATGTAAGAAGTTAGGAATATAAGAACAAAATATATTATTTGTTTTATAAATAGTAATATATATAAAGGAATTTTATGGTTATGATACTTGATATGGATGTTTAAATGTTATATGATCTATTCTTAATCTCTATTAAAGTTTTGCATGATAAAATTTATACTAAAAACCATTTGATCATTCTCTTACTATCGTCACCAGGATATAAATATAACACACAAGAATCTTGGGCTTAGTATTCCAATCTATGACCCCATATTTTTTTCCAACACATGGTTATGTTGTTGAGACCCTAGTAAAATGATAAACAATAGATCAAAGCATCAAGAAACAAATTGTGAAGTAAATAAAATTATTAAAAATGATATTACAAAGAAAGGTAGAAATTTTCTTATGATTTACAACAGATTCCCTTAGGTCTTAGCCTCATGAGAGGGATTTAAACACCTATGGGATGATAAATAGAAAGGGGTGATCTTGAAGAAATTCATGAAAATATGTGACCACTCAAAGTAGACTAATTACAAGTACCATGTGATAAAAGGAAAAATGAAATACTGAATCCTTAAACACCCATAGAAAAAAGAGATAACAAGATATTAAGAGAAATTAGAGAGAAAATCCAATTGACAACATAGTTAAACATGGAAGACAAATAACAAAAATAAATAGAATATTGTCAACAAAGATACTAGTAAAGAATAGAAAATGTTGATGATATGGAATTAGAGCATGCCAAAAGGGATAATACTAAAAAGGAAGTAGAGTGTGTCAAAAGGCTACTATTGAGAAGGAATTAGTGTTAGGAAAAATTTGATTGTGGAACAAATTTTCCTAATGCCAAGACTCGGAGGAGAAGAGAGATATGCCTTTTAATATTTACAATTACAGTTCATTAAGATGCATATGAAAGAAATTATAGAATGGAGAAATAAACACATAACACAATTGACACCAGATTTACGTGGGAAAACCCTTACAGGAGAAAAACCCACCACACCAAAGAAAGATCAATTGTATTACAGTAATCAAAAAACACATACAAGTTATAGACTCTCTTTTCAAATGACAATTTTACAGTAGCAACATTTCCCTAATCAACTTTGTATCGAATTACACTGTTACAATACTTTCATTCAACATACATTGAAATTCACAAAACTCTGATCACAAATATGTTGAACTCTCCAACCCATTACTATTCCATACATTACAATGTATAGTAACTTCCATGATCAATTCATTTTTTGAATAGTCGGTTCTGTTCAAACTTCCCCTCTACAAACCAACTGTTGAAACTTCCCAGGCATTCAAACGACCTCTGTCCAAGTCAGCAAACAACCATTGATTAGCGTACACCATACTAGTCAATAGGTTCACGTTCTTCCTCTTCATACCATGCTACCGCTTGTCAATCAAATATTCCTCGTAGTGTGGTGGTTTACCTTGCTACCGCTAGCTAGGATGACAATGCCTGCAGTGTGGCAGTAACCACACTACTACTCATTAGCTCACAAACCCCCGTGGTATGGCAGTAACCACCCCACACACCTGCTGACCATTCGAAAGCCTTCAGTGGTTTGGCAGTAACACATTTCTCTACCACTCCATCATTCCAATTCATTAGTGGTAGGGTGGTAGACTGTCAAATAGACTACAAACATTCACCGTGTCACCACTCCTTACCCGTCGACCACCTACGGTATGGCGGTAAGCTGCACAACCACTAGACAAAGAGTTTCACTATGCTACTGTGACCCGATCTGATCATCCCAACAATATGGTGGTTCTACAGTGCTACTGCGGAGTAGGCTGGAAGCTCCTATAGTATGGCGGTAACTGCACTATCATGCCTCAGTAAAAGGTTACCTGCAGTATAGTGGTAAAGATATAATCAGAACCATTAAGAAACTTTTCTACTCAGAGATATAACCAGAATCGCTTCAATGAGTTTGAGACACATATTCTCAATAATCTCCCACTTGAAGAAGAGCTCACTGAACCCTCTTCAATAACTAAAGTCATCAAACATTTTGGACCCCAAGGCCCATCGAACTTGCACACCATCTAAACTTGTCTGTGCTCACTGGCTTTGTTAATACATCAAAAAAATTCTTCAGAGTATCCACCTTATCTAAATCGACCTTTCCATCCTCCACGATATCTTGTACAAAGTGATACTGTACATCAATATGTTTCATCCTGGCATGAAAAGTTGGATTTTTTGCCAGAAAAATAGCACTCTAACTATCACAATAGATAACAATCTTCCTTGCATCAAAACCAATATTAGAACACAACCTTCTAAGCCAAATGGATTCCTTATAGGCATGAGTTCTTGCCATGTACTCAGCCTCTATAGTAGATAAGTGACTGCAGCCTGTCGCTTGCTCATCCAACTAACTGCACCACCATTCATCATGAAAATATATCCACTGGTGAATCTCTTGCTGTCAATGTCCCCTACCCAATTAGAATCTACCTATCCATGAATGTTGAGAGTCCTCTGTGATCCAGCCAAATTTCCATGGTAACACAAAGCATATCCAGAAGTTCCCCTCAGATATCTAAACACTCTTTTCACAGCATCCCAATGTGTCCTTCCTGGATTCACCATAAATCTGCTAAGAACTCCCACTGCTTGGGAAATATCTAGCCTTGTATAGACCATTGCATACATTAAACTTCCAAATACACTAGCATAAGGCACTCTGTTCATGTCCTCTATCTCAGTAGGATATTTTGGACAATCTCCAACATATAGCTTTTTTCATTGCAAAACTAGAACAACTAGCTTCTTGCAATCATTCATTACAAATCTCTCCAGAACAGTGTTAATATACTTAATCTGTATGAGCCAAATTTTTCTACTCTCTCTGTCCCTAGTTATTTCCATCCCCATAATATACCTAGCTGCACCAAGATCTTTCATTGCAAACTTTGCAAACAACTAAGATTTTAGATCAGAAATCATTAACTTACTATTTCCTATGAACAACATATCATCAACATAAAGGGAAATAATAAGAACCCAATCATTTTCAGTCTTATAGTACACACAATGATCTGATTTTGATCTTACAAATCCCAATGACAAAACAAATGTGTCAAATTTTTGGTACCACATTCTAGGCGATTGTTTCAAATCATACAGAGATTTTTTCAATTTGCAAACCATATTTTCTTTACCTTTTTTCACAAAGTGCTCAGGCTGGGACATATAAATTTCTTCTTCAAGATCACCATGAAGAAACATTTTCTTCACATCCATCTGCTCAATCTCCAAATCATATGCTACTGCAAGTGACAAAAGATATCTAATAGATGTCATCTTTGCTACTGGAGAAAAAATTTCCCCATAATCAATTCCCTCTACCTAGGAATAACCCTTTGCAACCAGTCTCTCTTTATACTTCTCAATACTACCATCCAAACCAATTTTCTTTTTAAACACCCATTTGTAGCCCACGGGCTTTCTACCTTCAGGCAATGGAACCAGATCCCAAGTTTCATTTTTCCTTAATGATGCCATTTCTTCATTCATGGCTTCCAACCAGGAATTTGAATCAGACATTTCAACTTCCTCTTTTGCAGTCCTAGGTTCATCAGTATCAGTAAGAAAAGCATAGGCATGACTAGAATCTATCATAGAGAATCCATACCTATCTAGTTGTTTCTTCTCACATGTAGACCTCCTCATAGGCTAAGGTTGAGGTTGCGGTTCTTCTTCTTGTTCAGAACTCTCAGAGCTGCTCGAACTCTCCTCAGATTTAGGTACACTTTTAATGTGTTGTTCCTCTTTATTTGGAGTTAGAGGTATCTCAACAACATCATTCTTTTCTTCTTTTTCTTTCATCTCTGACTACAAATCCACTAAAGAAGGTATCAACTCTTGGAATATTATACTTTTTTTTTACAATACCTTCTTAGTCATAAGATTCCAAAGTTTTTATCCTTTCACACCAAGTCCATACCCAATGAAGATACATTTTTTAGCTTTTTTTTCCAACTTAGATCATTTTACATCTGACACATAAACATATGCTTCACAACCAGAGACTCAAATATGTCTCAAAGAGGGCTTCTTACCAGACCAAGCTTCCATAGGCATTTTTTCAATAAGTGCTAACAAAGGAGACCTATTCGACAAGTAACATGTTGTTACCACAGCCTCAGCCCAGAACTTCTACTCCAGACCAACATTGCTCAACATACTTCTAGCCTTCTCCATCAATGTCCTGTTCAACCTCTCAGTAACTCCATTTTGTTGCGGAGTGTAAGATGTTTTTTTATGCCTCTTAATCCCATGGTCTTTGCAATACCTTTCAAACACATTAGAACAAAAATCACTGCCATTTTCAGTCAGACACTTTATTTTTCTTCCAATCTAATTTTCCACAAGGTTTTTAAATTCCTTAAAACAACTGAACACTTCTATTTACTTTTTAAGAAATACACAAATGCCCTTCTCGAATAATCATCAATGAAAGAAACATAATACTTAGACTTCGATAACGAAGGAACATCCACTAGACCACACACATTAGAATGAATATAATCCAGAACACCAAAATATTTATGAGAACTAGAGTAAAATGAAACACAGTGATGTTTAGCATATATACAATGTTCACAAAATTCAAATTCAAGGTTACAATCATCAAGCCCCTCAACCAAGCTTTTATTTTTCAAGGCTTTTAAACCTTTCTCACTAATGTGACCGAGCCTCTGATGCCAGAGCATAGTCTTTTCTTTGGGAATTTTAACTTCCAAGGACTTTTCTCCAATAGGAACATTTTCATTCTTCTCTTCATGAACAACCTTCTATGAATTTGCACAGACACTATTGCATTGAACATCCAGTGAATCCAACTTCTACATAGTATCAATTTGGGCACCCCTAGCTAGCACCATCGATCCTCTAGTCATTTTGCAACCATGTCTTGAGAACGTGACTTGCACTCCAACATCGTTCAGCTTGCTTACAAAGAGTAAATTTTGGGCCAGACTTGGTATATGCATTACGCCATCAATTCCCTTAATTATTCCATCAAAAAACTGAATTCTGACTCTTCCACGACCAACTATTTCTAGAGATGAATCATTTTCCAAATATACCTTTCCACCATTGTATTCTTCATACTTTGTAAACTAGTCTCTATGAGATGTCATATGGAAAGATGCTCCAGAATAAATCAGCCAGAAATCATCTAATGCCTAAGTTTCCAAGGCTACAATAAAGGCATCTGCATCGCTCTGAGAAGAATCATTATCAGAAGAATTCCTCTTCCACTTCTTTTTCTCCTCTTTGCAATATTTTTGGACATGATCAGGCTGCCCACAATTCCAACACTTCACCTTGGACTTCTTTCCAGAAGACTTTGACCTCCCTTCTGATTTCAATTTGGACCTTTTGTCCTTCTTCTTGCCTTTTTCTTTCGATTTTCCTTGAACAACAAGAGCCTCCTTCACCATCTCAAAAGATTTCCTTCTCATCTCTTCCGATAACAAATAAGCAACCACATCCTCCATTTTGAAAGTGGTTGTCTTTCTCCCAATCGCCATCACCAAGTGATCCCAATAATCTAGAAAAGAACATAACAATAACACACAGTGATCTTCATCATCAATCTTCACACCCACAAATGCTAACTGAGCAATCAACGTGTTAAACGTATTCAAATGATCAGCCACAGATGCCCCCTCTTGCATTTTCAAAGAGTATAATTAAATTCTTCCTTAAGAACAATTTATTTACCAAGGATTTACCCTGATAAATATCTCCAATCTTCTTCCACAACGAAGATCTACTCTTCTCTTCATGAATGTTCAGGAGAATAGAGTCTGCCAAATAGAGTATTATCAACCCTTTTTCTTTTTTGTCTGCGAGGTCCCAATCTTCTTGCTTCATGCCTGCAGGTTTCATTCCAAACACAACAATCCAAAGATCACAATCCACCAACAGGTCTTCCATTTTAAGTTTCCACAACTCAAAACTGCTGCCATTGAATTTCTCAATTTCAATCCTTCCAGGCGTACTTGTAATTTCCATCTCAATCTGTAATTAGACAAAATTCAAGACTTCAACAAAACTCCCATTGAACAAAAATTGACACAAATAACCAACCTACCCATAAGGATAACACAATTGGCTAGGCTTTTATACCACTTGTTAGGAAAAACTCAATTGCGGAATTTTTTTTCCTAATGCCAAGACTTAGAGGAGAAGAGAGATATGCCTTTTAATATTTACAATTATAGTTCATTAAGACACATATGAAAGAAATTATAGAATGGAGAAATAAACACATAACACAATTGACACTAGATTTACATGGGAAAACCCTTGCTAGAGAAAAACCCACCACACCAAAGAAAGATCACTTGTATTATAGTAATCAAAAAACACATGCAAGTTACAAACTCTCTTTTCAGATGACAATTTTACAACAACATTTCCCTGATCAACTTTGTATTGAATTACACTGTTACAATACTGTCATTCAGCATACAATGAAATTCACAAAACTCTTATCACAAATCTGTTGAACTCTCCAACCTGTTACTATTCCATAGGTTACAATGTATAATAACTACCATGATCAATTCATTCTCTGCATAGTTGGTTCTATTCAAACTTCCCCTATACAAACCAACCATCAAAACTTCCCAGGTGTTCAAATGACCTTTGTCCAAGTCAGCAAACAACCACTGATCGGTGTGTTGGGTCTCAAAAACGCTAGTTTGAAAGAACCACGAGAGGTTGCCAAGCTCTCATAATGTTATTGGCCAACTAACAAGGCCAACCAATATGGTCGAACCTTCTACTCTTAAGGCTCTGCTAAACCTAGGTGGGTGCACCTATATGAATGACAGATTTTGAATTATGCTTCCTACTTGACCAAACTATCCACAAATGGCAACTTGACAATGGAAAGATGTGATCCTAATTTGGTATAAATTGTATATGTAATATCAAGGTGAAAATTAATATGTTTAGTTAAGAGATGTAAATAAAATGGAGAAAACCTAAAAGGATAAATAAGACCAATGCCTTGTTGGGTAAAACGGAGTCAAGTGAAAGCCTTAGATGAATGACTTCTATCTAGTAGAGATTCTAATTATTTGGCATATGAAATTAGTCTACAACTTGTATAAACATGCAAGAATATAATTACCAAGCTCTTCTTAGTGATCCAAATGATACTTCCAGATTATTGTGAATGACTTGAAGGATTTAATCTTTACTTGAAAGAACCAACCAATCACACCACACAAATATAGAAAATGTGTATTGATAAACTAATAATATACTTGATATGTCAATTTAAATAACAAAGAAATATCAACCTTGGAGAAAACTTGATAATATTTTCAATTTATTTTAACAAATAATTGATACCAGAAGGGCACCACAAAATCAGAGTTCTTTCATTGATGCTTCAAAACTTCATACATGCATCGTGGTCCTTTGAAACATTCTAAAAATATCGTATTTCTTTCTATCTATTTCCTATCTATCGTCATCCTCTCCCTTTTTAATTGATTTTTTACAAGTATTTATACAATAGAAATCAAGAGTCATGACTCTTCTCTATCTGCTACAGTCGTATGAATATTTTGTCAGCCAAAATTTAAAATATTTAATTAAGTTTCCTTTCGGAAAATTAAATAATTCTAACCACAGTCGATCTTTTAAATTTTCACTTTAATATTTTTCCCGCCCTTAAATTTCTCTTTATATTTTATTCGCTTTTAATATCTCATCACTTTTATACCTTTAGCCGCAATACCGCGGCCTTCACATTGGCTCCCCGCGGTTGTGCAGTGACTGGCCCCACACTAACTGTCGCGGTCTCCACCATTGCTTACCGCTCTACTGTGGGTTCATTCTTAACTAGGCATAGTATAGCGGTAGCCATTCGCTAACTGCCATCTACTGACGCCTTACTGCTTACCTCCATTCTACCACGGGTTTCACTTTCATTGTTATCTTCCTTGTTACCGTGGTTACCGCGGGCTATGGTTTGACCGCTAGCCATTTACCGCTATCACCATGGTCATTGTTTTAGCAGCTACGCTATCACAGTAACTGCTACCCATTCATCATCTCCTTGTTGTCTCTGTTAACCACTTCCTCCATCCACCACGGTCACCGCGGTCTATGAGATGACCCCCTGTGGTACCACGGTGGGATGTCCTGACTACTACATCGTTGAAGACTTACCACCCACCGTGCTACCACGATCTATGGTTTGACCGCGCACGATGGCGCGGTAAACATTTCATGCCCGCTCCTTAGCCACTACCGCCATACCGCAGGCCCCTTTGTGGGAGGCCACAGTAAAGCAGTAAGTGACATAGGATGTGAATGTTAAGGTAGCGGTAAGGGTACAAGGTATATATAAATGGAAAGAATGATTTTTTAATGGAAAATATAGCAAATGAATGGGAATTTAAATGGGAGTAAAGCAATAAATGAAATATGATGAAAAGATAGGAAAATGAAGGGTAAAAATGAAGAGAATCCCTTAAGTTTTCTATGGAAAATATTAAATTCAAACATGAAAACCTTAGGGTTTTTGAGTGAAAATTAGAGTTCTAATAGTGGCTCCTGTTGGGGATGAGTGATTGTACAATCACTACAAGAATCTAGAATTCTACTGGGAGAGCAAAACAAGACATGAATGAACAATAAAAAATGAAGGCAATGGAGAATGGAGGGAATGAACGAGTGAAGGATATAGAAAATGGAAAGTGGAGCATGGAGAATGGAAAGGGAAAATGACCCTAATCTATTGTACATGGAAATAAAAAGCTATGCTTTCAAAAAGGGAATTCCTGAGAATGTCCATGTACTGGCAAGCTCAGACCCTTCAAAATTCCTAACTACTGTGCATGGAAAATAATACTTAAAGAGGGTTATTAAGAATTGTCCATGCACTGACAATCCTTAACCCTCTGCTAACCCTCAAGAGAAGAAATACTTTAAGAACTGCCCATGTACAGGAAAATCCTTCTCCTCTCCAGACATATTCTACAGGAAATGTGAATCCTCACCTCCTTTAACAGTTATCACAAAAGGGCCCAGCAATAAAGCTTCAAACTTGCCATGTTTCCCCCTATCCTGACACCGAACATTCCACATCAGTACCAGATCATTTTCTTCAAATTTTCTATCCTTTGTTTTTTTATCAAACAAATACTTCATTTGTGCTTGCAATTTCATATTCTGGTTTTGAGCTATTCTTCTCATTTCATCAAGTTCTGCAAGTTGCTCCATTCTCTCCTTCATTGGTTCTGGAATATCTATATCTTCTTGAAGGATAAATTTGTAAACTGGCAACAAATTTTGTAAAGGCATCGTAGCTTGTGTTCCATACACTAATTCATATGGGGATTTTCCAGTTGCCTTTTTTATAGTAATCCTATCTTCCCATATAGCCAATCTTAACTTTGAATCCCAAGATTTTTTATTTTTACTGAGCATTCTCCTTATGATTTTCAAAACACTCTTGTTGCTAGATTTTGCCTGACCATTAGCTTGTGGGTGATATGGGGTAGAGTAAGAAATACTAATACCATGTGTACTACAAAAATCTCTAAACTCATCAGATCTAAAACACATTCCATTGTCTGTAATTAGTCTTAATGGTGTACCAAACCTGGTAATAATGTTATCCATCAAAAAATTAACCACAAATTTACTTGTTGCTTGCTTGGTTGGGATTGCTTTTACCCATTTGGTGAAGTAATTAGTGGCTACCAATATCCATTTGTGCCCTCCACTTGACTTCTCTTGTATCTCTCCAATAAAATCGATCCCCCATTGATGAAATGGAGCTTCAACCTGCATGGGTCTAAGTGGTAAAGCTCCCTGATATTTCATTTTCCCTGAAAACTTCTAACATGCCTCACACTTTCTTACATATGAAAAAGAATCATTAACAACTTTTGGCCAGTAATAACTTGCCCTGAGTATCTTATGCACAGTTGTCTTTGTAGAATAATGGCCTCCACAGACCCCCTTATGCATTTCTTTTAAAACATGTTCATCCTGTGACTCATCTAAACATAATAGCAACATCGCGTCCCTGTTCTTCCAAAATAAATCACCTTCTATGAATATATATTTAGATGCTTGAATTTTCAAAGTTATTCTCTGGTGACCACTAAATCCTTCGAGGCACTTCATGTTTCTGAGGTAATACATGATGTATGTATACCAAGGTGTATGCTCAATACTTGCAATTGTGTTTCCTTCATCTTCCACATTGCAAATTTGATTTGCTTCAATATTTGCTTTTGCCATTAACTTGGCCAAACCTTGGCCTCTCACCAATTTGGTAATTTGTATTTCCATATCAAACTCCTGGATTTTATTAATCCACTTGCATCTCTTCCTTGTTACCTCTAACTATGTCAAGATATCCTTAACAGCTATATGGGGAACATAAGCAATTACTCTGGCTCCAACTAGATACGGTCTAAAATCCTTTGTGGATTTTACTAATGCAAAGGCTTGTTTCTCCATTATATCGTATTTCAATTCTGACCCTTGCAATGACTTACTAAAGAAGGACATAGGCTGCTCATATCCATCCTCATTTTTTTGTAACATAACAACAGCTATAGTGTGTAAGGAAGCAAATGAAAATATCTGAAAAGGTTTTGAAAAATCAGGGGATTTGAGGACAGGGGCTTCCTTGATGGCCTTTTTGATGGATATAAAATCTTCCAATGCTTCTAGAGTCCATTCTATTTTTTGTCCCTTCTTTAGCATCTTTGATATGGGTTTAACAATTTTAGCAAAGTTAGACACAAATCTCCTAACAAAGTTAATCTTCCCAAAAAATGATTGGATGGCTTTGACGGTTTTAGGGATATGAACCTTATCTATAGACTCAACCCTCTCAAGATCTATTCTAACCCCTTCTTTTAACACAATATGTCCTAAGAGTTTTCCCTCTATGACAGCAAAATGACATTTCTTAGGATTTAAGCTACCGCCATACCCTAAAGCTCTAATGAATATTTTTTCAAGATGTTCTACATGATCTTCAGCTCTTTTTGAGTAGGCAGTAAGGTCATCTTGATACACTACCATTATAGCATTAATCAATTCTTCAAATGCTAAGTCCATAACTCTTTGAAAGGTCACTCCTGCATTTGTGAGACCAAATGGAATTCTTACATAGACATATGTTCCCCATGGAGTTGTAAAAGTTGTTTTGTACTGCTCAGATTCTCTGACCTTAACCTAATTATAACCAAAGAAACCATCCATCATAGATAACATCTCACACCCTGTTACTTTATGCAGTATAGCCTCCATGTTAGGGAGAGGGTAATTATCTTTTGAGGGATGCCACATTTAAATTTCTGAAGTCCACACACAGTCTGAAATATCTGTTCTTCTTTCTTATAGGGACTAGGTTTGACACCCATGTTGAATGCCTGATCAGTTTGATGATACCTCCATCTCTAAGCTTTTCCAATTCCTCTTGCATGTTAGGCTCTAGAGTTGGATTGATAGGCCTCTGCCTCTATCTAAATGGCTTTGAATCTGGCTTCAATGGAATTTCATGTTGAAAAAGATCCTTATAAGAACAAGCAAACACATGCTTGTACTTTCTTAGTAATGTAATCAACCTTCTTTTGATGGTTGGGCTTATCCTTTTTCCAATATAAACCGTTCTAGGTGCTAATTCAGTTCCCAGATTTATTTCTTCAATGTCCTCTTTTCTAATAGGTGTCTGCTTCATGAGAGAACGATCATTTCCATCATACACTCTCTCCAATGCCACAAGCCCTTTGGGAAGCTTGTTGGTTTTAAGCTGCAAAATTTCCTTACCAAGCACAATCTGTTTGCCATCTACTTCTTCCACAAAATCATTTAAATCAATCTCCTGTGCTTCATACTAGTCTATACAGTGGAGAAAATTCAAAAGATCAGTGTCATCATTAAAAACCTACCAGCTATATATGTTGTCAGGGACAACATGTCTTGTTTTGAATTCAACTTGAGATACCTCTGCTAAAGTGATATCATCCTTTTTTAAGGCTACATTAGCCATCAAATTTTCAGATCTATCTATCCAATCAATTGAAAATGCATCAAATAGTTTCATTGTATCCCACACAACATTTCTATATTGTTTCATCCTTTTGTTCTTTGCAGCATATTTTGATCTGACTTGGGCACAACTAGCTCAGAATCACCCAAGAAAGACAATAACTTAATTTTATGTTTGACAGCCATGTTCAAACCGATCAGCAAAGCTTCATACTCTGCCATGTTATTTGTACATTCAAAATCCAACAAAAATGAATATTTGAATGTTGTACCTTCAGGTGATATGGAAACTATCCCAGTGCCATTACTTTCTTGACTGCATGCCCCATCAAAGTACATTTTCCACACACCTTGCTGATTCTCATTAATGTGTTTATCAATTGGGTCCTTGTTCACTAATTCAGGCTGAGATAATTCTACTCTAAAATTCTCCAAATCTACATCGCAGAAGCAATTAAGTTGTTCTTGAGGAACACACTCAACAATTTGATTCATTCTTGGCTCCCTATATAGCTTGACCTCTTCACCATTTACTGGTATAGTGGCCTATGATAAATTGAAATGCACATTACCCCCTACTACCACAGTCCATTGTCTTGACAAAATCATTCCAAACTAAGGAGGTGTATCAATCACAGTTACATCAATATTATAAGTTGCTTGTGGGTATGCTGCTAATTTTACTTCTATATTTTTCATAATCCCCACAACTGGGACAGGCCTACTATCCATGGCATAACTTTTACCACCCTCAATGTCTATCCACATACCAAGTTGTTTCATTACCCCTACTGGCATAATATTCATAGAAGCTCCTAAATCTATCATGCAATTTCTTCCCAATTTACCATTTATGAGTAAGGTAGTAAAAAATGGATCAATCTATGGTGTGTTCATTAACGCATTATTTAGGAAAACTTCTAAAACTTTTACCACCCTCAATGTCTATCCACATACCAAGTTGTTTCATTACCCCTACTGGCATAATATTCATAGAAGCTCCTAAATCTATCATGCAATTTCTTCCCAATTTACCATTTATGAGTAAGGTAGTAAAAAATGGATCAATCTATGGTGTGTTCATTAACGCATTATTTAGGAAAACTTCTAAAACTTTTGTTTTCTCTTTCTTATCAGCAACTCCAAGATTCTCCTTTTGTTCAAAGTTCATATTTTGATTCCTTCCACTAGACATTAATTGAATAGCACTTTCCCTATACTCCTTAATTTTCATCATTTCAAGTAATGGGACAGACATTTTTAATTAAGATAAGGCTTGTATGAAATCAAATTATGTACCTTTAGTTCTGATCACCTTCTTTGGTTCTGTCAATTCTCCTTTGTTTTCTTCCCTTTCCCCTTTGCATGTTTGACCTGGCTTTTGTTCATCCTTGGGGATTTCTCTATCTTCTTCTTTAGGAGCACAATTTCATTTTTTTTGTTAGATTGCTTATCACCTGTCCTCTTTGATATCTCATGGGATACTTTTTTATTTTTTAAAAATATTCCTCTTGGGTCACCCTCATCCTCGTTTACTGTTTTGTTACTCAGCCGATATTTGCTTCTAGCTTCTTCCACCGCTGCAATAGTCAATCTTTTAATCTCTTCCTCACTTGGTCTCCTTATACTGCATCTATTAGTCTGATGTGATGCAATAGGGGGATCTTGCTCATTTTCACTTTCTTCATAGTCAGAAAAGACTTGTTGTTCTACCATATGAATATTGTATTTCTGATGATCAACATCATACTCATATCCTCCTTCCTCTAAAGATGAATACCCCTGCTCAGCTGAATGAAGAGTATGATAAGTCAAATAGATACTATGATATTCTTCATTATCATTCTCTACCATGTCATTTCTTGACACTGACTGAGCTACAACATAATGCTCTAAAGAGTGTGGCAAGTCACACACCAGACACTAGGGACCATTATCAACCATGTATGTCCCTCTCTTCTTTAGAGGATCAGGTGCCTCTTTATTTCTTGGCCTATTATCCATCACTAGCTTTCCATCTCTCCAATTTGTATTATATGTAATGTCATGTAGTCTAGGCCTTTCATTTCTATATGTGTTTTCCTATTTATTTGGAGGAGCATATTGGGGAACCCTTGGATTTTCCCTTTTAGTAATCATCCTTGCAGCCTTCCTGTTATTTTCAATAGTGAGTGCTATCTTTTGGGCTTCATCCAAACTTCTGGGACCCCTATTCCTAAGCTCATATCCTGTCTTAGGGTCAAAAGCCTTTAAATAAATACTCAATGCAGTAGGATCAGCTAATTTGGATCTAGGAGGTATCTTATTATGTAATTTAGAAAACCTTTGATTGAAATCATATGCTGACTCATTTTGATGCTTCTGAATAGTCACCAATTCATGCAAAGCAAATTCTGGTGCATATTGATTCCCATATTGCTCAAGGAACCGTTCATAAAACACACAAATAGAATAAATAGAGGATGTTGGTAAACTATTAAACCAATCTCTAGCATCTTCAATCAGTGACATCATAAATAGCCTCATTTGCACATCTTCATATTGCATATCCAAATCTTGCATGAAAGCATTAAAGCTTCTCAAATGGTCTTCAACTATAATTGCATTACTCCCTATGAATTTTGGGACAAGACTTCTCCAACTATTGTCCATAAGATAAGGACATATTTGAAATCCTGTCAAATCAAACTACCTGATCATGGTTGTATATTGTGGAGGAGGGTTGGGATGGTGTTGGGAATTGTATAATGGATTATGGTGAGACAAAGATGCATATTGATGACCTTGTGGGGGCATATGCTGCTAGTGAGGTAGTGGCTAATGTTTTTGGTGTTGTGATTGAGCATTGGGGTTTTTATATTGATTTCTTGGCCGATTTTGTTGAATTTTTGGAGAGATTGAAGGCCCTATATTTCTTTTTTCATGCTTATGAGGTGGAACATATTTGGGTGAGTTAGTCATTGTTGTTCTAACCCGAGTTTTCTCCAATTTCAATTCCTCAAGTTCTTTCATTGCTTGAAGGTTTTGCTCATATTCTACTCTGGATTTCTTTGTTTTTTGCCTTATGAATTCTAACTATGCATCTACCTCATTTTGAGTCATGAGTTCATGATCTTCTTCAGACGCTTCTTCAAATCCAATTCCCTCCTCAAAGAATGTTGTTCTCTGCTCATATTCAAAATCTCTTCTTTTTTTAGCCTCAAAATCAGCCATGAACTCTTGTATTTTCTCAGGGTCCATCTGAGAGAAGGGATTTCTTTTCTCCTCAAGAGTGTGAGGTTCTTTAAATAAGTGGTTTTCATTCACCAATGCATCATATGAGTTGTATGTTTCTACTGGTGCTTTTGATGTTCTTTTAGTTGTTGGACTCGAGTCATTGGTCATTTTCTTGCCTTGATCATTTTTATATGTCTTTTTGTTTTTATCATTTGGACCATCATCATCTCTGTACAAGGACCTTCTCCCCTGCATGTTGTGAGTGATTGTGATGGTCTAGGCTCTGGGATGATTTCTCTCCAATATTTATTTTATCTTATGAGTTTTGATAGACTTGTTCATTCAGAGTCGCCACTCACTTTCAGGAAGTGAGAAAATTATTATTATTTCACCCAGCGGAGTCATTTCAAATTTCTTACTTATGAATCCTTTTATAATGACATTGTATGGAAAGGCTTCCTGCCACCAAACTTTCTTAGGTTATCCACAGCAGAGTCGCCAATTTTTTGGGTCTCAAAAACGTTGGTTTGAAAGAACCACGAGAGGTTGCCAAGCTCTCATAACATTATTGGCCAACTAAAAAGGCCAACCAATATGGTTGAACCTTCTACTCTTAAGGCTCTACTAAACCTAGGTGGGTGCACCTATATGAATGACGCGGATTTTAAATTATGCTTCCTACTTGACCAAACTATCCACAAATGGCAACTTGATAGTGGAAATATGTGATCCTAATTTGGTATAAATTGTATATGTAATATCAAGGTGAAAATTAATATGTTTAGTTAAGAGATGTAAATAAAATGGAGAAAACCTAAAAGGATAAATAAGACCAGTGCCTTGTTGGGTAAAATGGAGTCAAGTGAAAGCCTTAGATGAATGACTTCTATCTAGTAGAGATTCTAATTATTTGGCATATGACATTACTCTACAACTTGTATAAACATGCAAGAATATAATTACCAAGATCTTCTTAGTGATCCAAATGATACTTCCAGATTATTGTGAATGACTTGAAGGATTTAATCTTTACTTGAAAGAACCAACCAATCACACCACACAAATACATCAAATGTGTATTGATAAACTGATAATATACTTGATATGTCAATTTAAATAACAAATAAATATCAACCTTGGAGACAACTTGATAATATTTTCAATTTATTTTAACAAATAATTAATAATAGAAGGGCGCCACAAAATCAGAGTTCTTTCATTGATCCTTCAAAACTTCATACATGTATCATGGTCCTTTGAAACATTCTAAAAATATCGTATGTCTTTCTATCTATTTTCTATCTATCTTCATCCTCTCCCTTTTTAATTGATTTTTTACAAGTATTTATACAATAGAAATTAGGAGTCGTGACTCTTCTCTGTCTGCTACAGTCGTTTGAATATTTTGTCAGCCAGAATTTAAAATATTTAATTAAGTTTCCTTTTGGCAAATTAAATAATTCTGACCACAGTCGAGCTTTTAAATTTTCACTTTAATATTTTTCCTGCCCTTACATTTCTCTTTATATTTTATTCACTTTTAATATCTCATCACTTTTATGCCTTTAGCTGCAATACCGCAGGCTTCACATTGGCTCCCCGCAGTTGCACAGTGACTGGCCCCACACTGACTGTCGCGGTCTCCACCATTGCTTACTGCTCTACCATGGGTTCATTCTTAACTAGGCACAGTATAGTGGTAGCTATTCGCTAACTACCATCTACTGACGCCTTACTGCTTACCTCTATTCTACCGCGGGTTTCACTTTCATTGTTGGCGGTATGGTGGTGTCTAGCATTCATTGTTATCTTCCATGTTACCACAGTTACCGTGGGTTGTGGTTTGACTGCTAGCCATTTACCGCTATCACCACGATCATTGTTTTAGCGGCTACGGTATCGCGATAACCGCTACCCGTTCGTCGTCTCCTCATTGTCTTTGTTAACCGCTTCCTCCATCCACCATGGTCACCATGGTCTATGAGATGACCCCCTGTGGTACCGCAGTGGGATGTCTTGATTGCTGCATCGTTGAAGACTTACCACCCACTATGCTACCACGATCTGTGGTTTGACCACGTGTGGTGGCGCAGTAAAAATTTCATGCCCGCTCCTTAGCCACCACCACCATACCGCAGGCCCCTTTGTGGGAGGTTGCGGTAAAGTGGTAAGTGACATAAGATGTGAATGTTAAGGTAGCGGTAAGGGTACAAGGCATATATAAATGGAAAGAATGATTTTTTAATGGAAAATATAGCAAATGAATGGGAATTTAAATGGGAGTAAATTGGTAAATGAAATGTTATGAAAAGATAGGAAAATGAAGGGTAAAAATGAAGAGAATCCCTTAAGTTTTTTATGGAAAATATTAAATTCAAACATGAAAACCTTAGGGTTTTTGAGTGAAAATTAGAGTTCTAACACAGGGTACACCATAGCAGTCAACAGTTTCGCGTTCTTCCTCTTCATACCGCGCTACTACTTTCCAGTCAAACAGTCCCCATAGTGTGGTGGTTTACCTCACTATTGTTGGCCAGGATGACAATGCGCATGGTGTGGCATTAACTGCACTACCTCTCATTAGCTCACAAACTCCCATGGTATGGCGGTAACCACCTCGCACACCCACTGACCATCTGATAGCCTCCAAGGGTTTGGTGGTAACACACCACTCTACCGCTCCATCATTCCAAGTCATCAATAGTAAGGTGGTAAACTATCAAATAAACTACAAATGTTCACTACATCACTGCTCCTTACCCGTCGACCACCCGAGGTATGGTGGTACGTTGCACAACCACCAGATGGAGAGGTTCACCGGGCTACTACGACCTGATCTGATCATCCCAGCGGTATGGCGGTTCTACCACACTACCGCAAAGCAGGCTAGAAGCTCCTATGGTATGGCAGTAGTTGTGCTACCACACCTCAGTAAAAGGTCACCCGAGGTATAGCGGTAAAGACATAATCAGAACCATTAAGAAACTTTGTTGCTCGGAGATATAACTAGGATCTCTTCAGTGAGTTTGAGACATGTATTCTCAACAATTAGAGCACACCACAAGGTCTATGTCTAATAACAACAAGGTAGAATTACATCACACTCCCAAAAAAAAAAAATTACATCTCAATAAAGCGATAGAAATCCTCACTGATTTAGTAAGAAGTATATAGAAATATGGGATATCTAGGAAATTTTGGGAAAAAATTTATAGTAGCATGGGAGTTTCAATATTTTTGGTATTGAATCAAACACTAAATATTGAGCCAGACTTCTCTAATGTTCATATTACCATTGATGAAAGATTTGAGAAGTTTCTAAATTCCCTAAAAAATTTACAACCTTTAAGGTTTGATACAGAATATCTAGATCAATTAGTTAATAAAAGTGTAAGGAAAATAATAAATTAAGGATTATATAAATAAATGTGAGAAGAAAACAATAACAAGTTCAACTTAGCTAATAACACAATTGGAATAGACAAAGAAGAGGGGATAAAATCATTAACTAACAATATGTTTGTAAGCAACAAAAGAACATATCCAAAAATAAAACAACACTTTGAGGAATTGCAACCAAACCAAGAGTCAAACATGGAGAAGACAAGACAAAGTTGTAGAGAATAAGGAGATAGAAAGGTTAAAATTATAATTGGAACAATTGAAAATTAAACAAGAAATTTTTGGCTAAACAAGAAACTAAACAACAAATACAAAGCTCAAGTATATGGTGTACATGTTTCTCTAAGGAAGGACACATCAAAAATGAATGCCCAACCCTGAAAGGAGATAATAGAGTTGTCACACTTAAGGTGGACTTAAGGATAGCTGCAAGAAAAGCACAAAAAAAAAATTGTGACTTATGCAGAGTGGTATAACCATGAAATAGATGATTGTTCATCATTATTTTTTAGACTCCATAGAGAAGAAGAAGAGGAAGATGAGCCCTGGTGTAATCATCACCACAATAATAAAGGTACTACAAACAAGAAAATGGCATATGTTCAAGGGATTACAAAAATACCCATTTATAGTCAAGGACATGGATATAAGGTTCAAAATTGGAAAAACTAAAGAAATCTCCATACACTTTAGAATACATCACTACAAAACCAAAAATTGTATCCACCTATGTATGAAGATAGAAGTTATTATAATGGTTATAAAGATGTAAGATGAGGAGGAGGAAGAGGAGGAACATGAACCCTAGTGTAATCATCACTGCAATAATAAAGGGACTACAAACAAGAACATGGCATATGTTCAAGGGCATGGATATAAGGTTCAAAAATGGAAAAACCAAAGAAATCTCCATACACTTTAGAATACACCACCACAAAACCAAAAATCATATCCACTTATTTATGAAGATAGAATTTATTATAATGGTTATAAAGGTGTAAGATGATGAGGAGGAGGAGGAGGAGGAAGTAGCCACATACTACAAATGTGATGAGAAAGGATACTTCACAAATTAATGCAAAGAGGAAAAGAAAAAAGTTAGGATTTAATGGCAACACAAATCATGATCTGATGTAAGGAGGACAATAAAAAAGGTGTGGATTTTATGGCAACACAAATCATGATCTATTCACATGCAAACAAGAACAAAAATATTTCAAGAATTCCCCGCCAAAATATAAAATTAATGAGTTATCAAGACCAAATGAAATAATAGAACTTAAGATAATGTTAAAATTCCCTAAAAATATATCACAAGGGGCAAGAAGATGCCACAAAGAGGATATAAAACCTCAATAATATAACAACTCTCATATCTTAGAAGAAGTAGAAGCATTGGATAAAGAATTCTAAGAGAAGGAAAGATTAAGATAAAGGGCCCTATCATAACAAAAAGATAAAATAAATATTATGATTGTCACAAGAAAATGGATAGATACCACCAAGATAAAATAATAAAGAGGAATTAGATGATGAAGAACAAGAATAATTTCACCCTAACAAATATAGAAATGGAAAAATAGTAAAAGAAGCCAAAAAACTAATAGCATAGGAACAAGAAAATTAATATTATTAGAAATCCTACTTCTCATAAAAAGAATCCCAAACATTAAAACAACTAGCATCTTTCGTGGAAACTTGTAAATTAATTGATAAACTTAGGCAATTTTCAAAATACTACAAAAAAAAAAAAACACCATCAAGTGTCAAAAACATAGAAAACATCAAAATATTTGAAAACCAAGATATTAATAATAAATGCATATATAAATCATAAGGAAATCAAAAAATTAATGATAGATTTGGGCTTCCAAAAATGGGTATGGGAACATCTAGGCAAACTACAATTACATGAAACACCATCTAAAATTACCCTAGTATATGCCTCATACATAGGAATGTTAGGAACTTGGAGAAATGTAGAATTCAACCTTCTAGTATTTAAAAAAGTAGTAGAATTCAAAATTATAGAAATGTAGTTTTCTCACAGATAAAAAATTTGGTGCTAAACTAGGGATATGCAACACACCATTAATCATTTTTATTCTACCATCAAGAAACCTGATTTTAACTTTACCATGGACAACAATTTCTAAATGAGAATCATCACCCAAGTACACCTTACCTCCATCAAATTCTTCATATTTAGAAAACCAATCTCTATTAAAGGTCATATGGAAATATGCATCTGAGTCAATTAACCATGCATCATTACCTACATGAGTTTCCAAAGCTGCGATGAATGTGTCACCATCTTCCTTCTCGAGCTCATAATAAGAATCAAATTTCTTCTTTTTCTTCTTATTTTCTTCTTTGTAGTCCTTATGAACATGTCCATGCTTATCATAGTTCCATCAAATAACTTTGGACTTTCTAGGAGACTTAGATCTCCCCTTGGACTTGGATTTGCCATGCGTCTCATTCTTCTTGCCTTTTTCCTTAGGTCTTCCATGAACATTCAGGTCCTCCTTGGCACTGATGGATACCATCCTCCTCATCTCTTCAGAAAGCAATGAACCCACCACATCTTTAGTCTTCAATATAGTATAAGTACTCCCAATCTCCATAACAAAATAATCCCATGAATCAGGCAAAGAACAAAGCAAGAACTGGCATTTATCTTCCTCATCCATTTTGACACCAACTGATTCCAATTGAGCTACCAACATATTGAATGCTTCCAAGTGGTATGTAATTCGTCCACCCTCTTACATTCTCAAGGAATACAATTTCGTCCTCGAGAAAATCTTGTTCACTAAAGATTTGGCTTGATACATCTCACCAAGCTTCTTCCATAGTTTATGTGCAAAGGTCTCTTCATGGAAATTGATTAAAATAGAACCTGCCAAGAACAATCTAATTAGACCCTTTTATTTACGATCTATAACATCATATTGTGAAACTTGAGTAGGATTTGTAGGCCTTGAAACATTCTCATCAACAGCATACCATAGATCTTGATCTATCAGATCCTCCATCTTCAACTGAACCACATTTCATTTTTTTTCCAAAAAAATTATCCACGTCAATTCTCCCCAATGAAATTTCCATCTGAAAATTCCTGGAACAAGATCACAAAGTGTCTTCTACACAAGCTCCCACTCAAATCTGGATTAGTTCAAAAAACCCAACAAACCACAACTAAAAACAAAGGTGATCAGGCTCTAATACCACTTGTAAGGAAGCTAAAGGTAGTAGAACAACTTTCTATACTAATCTTGAGAGGATAATAATGCAAAACTTTTACATATCTTTAACAGTTACAGAAACTTAAATAGAACTAAACACAAATATTGTGCATACCACAACACAATGATTTACATGGGGAAAACCCTTTCGAGAGAAAAACACCACTCTAAAATTCGCCCAATATATTATTCAAAAATCACAAAGATTACAATATACTTGTAGAGCAAGTTTCTCACAGGAGTATCACCACTCATAGATCTAGAGGCAACACACCACTATCAGACTCTCATAATACATCACAATACAATTCCCTCATAAAATAGGGTTGCCTTCTAGGGCAAGTCAAGCTAATAAAATATCGGTTGTCAAATATTAGACATAATAATGAACGGTCTAGATTTACAATAATAAAATATAAATAAAATTTTCCTTTCAGGAGCGTTTCCCTCAAGCCCTCATCAGGGCGTGCTACCCCTAGACCCCAACCAGGGGGATGATCCCCCTAGACCCCTCATGGGGGGGATCCCCCCACACCCCCTAGGTCATTATTGGCTGAACAGTACCTTATGTATCAATAGTACCTTATGTAATTGCAAGGTTGAGACACATTTTCTCAACAACAATAACACCTTTTCAAAATTCCAAATCAAAATCAATAAGAAAAAATAAACTAAGGACACAAAAATAGATATCTTCGAAAAACATTGTTGAGCCAAGAGTAGCAAGACAAAGCTAGCCAAGGGCATCTTTGTCTTGTGCAAAGTTCCAAAAAACTAAAAGTTTGACTATTTATTAGACTATGTAAGGATTTTGTATATATGTGTAAACAAGTCTAAAATTGAATATTTTTCCAGAATTTGCTCAATTTATGCCAGTGTAGCTCCTATGTAAATGTGTAACAATGCTTGAACAAAAAATGACAATTGTGAATGTAATTTTGAATGTAGATCTGATCTAAATGACTAAAACTAATCCTATTGCAACCTATGATGCAATATTGTATGCAATTTTTTAATTTTTTATATCTTTTATGATGCAAAAATGAAACCCTAAGTGAACAATGCAATACAAAACGTAGACCTAAGATGAAATTTTAGAAGGTATATAATGTTAAAACATCAAGTTCACTAAAAAAATCTGATGAAAAAAGGATTTTAAGCCTAAATGCAATAGACCGCTAGGATCAATTTCCTTTTTCAAGAGAACATTAGGATGCAAATCAACAAGGTGCTTAGATTAACTTTCAACCTTGTAGGTGAGTTAATTATACTTGGATCTACATCATTTTGAGCCTTAGAAAGGGATTGAAACTTGTTGGCATGTAGTGATTGATCATGCAAATATTGTGCACTCGTAACGTATCCTTGTGCGAGGTTTGGGGTCGAGCCCTAAGAGGGGGTTCAGGGGCGGCAACCCTCAATAGTAGGGGTTTGGGGGTGTAGCCCTGGAAAAAAAAAATTGGCATGTCAAGGTTTTTCCCCATTAACACGTCAAGGTTTTCCCGTTAACAAGTCAAATGAAAAAATGACTTTGTAAAACCCTAATTCAAGAAGCTTCCAAAAAGCTTGTTATAAGCAGTTGGGATGTAAGTTGTGATGTGTGTAATTCACGAGATTGTGATTTTTTTGCACTAGATAATAAAATCATTGGGTGGCTAAGTTTATGTGGATGTAGCCCATATTGGGTGAACCACGTTAAATTAATGTGTTAATCTCTTTTGTGTTATTCTTCATTGTTATTTATGGGTTATTTAATCTACATATAATTGTTAATGTTTATTGCTCCAATCTACCTAAACCCTAACAACTAGTATCAAAGCCATGTGTATTTTGGTTGATTGGCACGAAACCTCTAGATTTGAGTGGAGTCATGGAAGAAGGAAAATTCAAGGTTGAGAAGTTCAACTACCAAAATTATCAATTATGGAAGATGCAGATGGAAGATTATTTGTATCAAAAGGATCTATGGTGGCCATTGCAAGGAAAAACAAAAAAAGAGGCTACTATGTTCGATGAAGAATGGGAGATCCTAGATAGAAAGGAACTAGGAACCATTCAGTTGTTTTGACACCATCTATGGCATTCAATATAACAGAAGCAAAGACAACAAAGGATTTGATGGGACATTTGGGTAAATTATATGAAAACCCTCAACCTCAAATAAGGTATTTCTCATAAAGCATTTGTTTAATCTGAAAATGATTGAAGGTGGATATGTGACAGATCATTTAAATTAATTTACTAGATCACCAATCAGTTAACTTCTGTAAAAGTGAGTTTTGATGAAGAGGTGAGGGCTCTCTTGGTTTTATTTTCTTTGCCAAAAAGTTGGAATAGCTTGGTAATGGTTGTAAGTAACTTTGTCTCTGGTTCAAATGCATTGAAATTTGATGATCTTGTTGGTGTTATCCTTAGCAAGGAATTGCGACAAAAAAGCACAAGTGATACTTCAACATCGGATAATTCTTTGAATGTAGAGAATAGGGGAAGAAAAAAGGAGAGAGAAAAAAGACCTACAAATCATGGGAAGTCGCAAGGGAAGTTGAAGAAAGGTAGATCTAAATCCAGAGGAAGACTAGACTGCTAGCACTGTGGAAAGCCAAGACACTTGAAGAAGGATTGTTGATCTTGAAAGGGAAAACAAGGAGTTGGACAACATGATGACAGTAAGGAAGCTAATTTTGCAAGTAATAAATTACAGGATGCTTCAATTTTATGTTTAGATAATGTTAATGATTCCTAGGTAATAGATTCAGGGGCTTCATTTCATGCCACACCCCATAGGAAATATTTTGTAGATTATTCTCAAGGTGATTTTGGAATGGTATATTTGGGTGATGATGTACCCTATCAGATTGTTGGAAAAGGAAAGATAAAAATCAAGTTGTGGAATGGAAATGAATGGTTGCTACTAGAGGTAAGGTATGTTCCAAATTTGAGAAGAAATTTAATTTTTGCAAGACAGCTAGGTAGTGAAGGCTGCATAGTTACCTTTTCAGACAAAGTCTGGAAGGTCACTAAAGGTGCATTAGCAGTAGCCAAAGGTGAAAATGTAGGCACATTGTATTTGTGTAATGGTAATATACTTATTCTACCTTAGCTTCTACAGAAACAATTGCTCCTGAGACAGTTATAGCACTTGCTACAGGGACAAAATTAGAATTGTGGTACCATAGACTTGGGCACATGAGTGAGAAAGGGATGGAGATCCTTCACTCCAAAAAAATTCTACTAAGTTTGAAGCAGATTGACTTGGAGATTTCTATGAAAATTATGTTTATGGAAAACAGAAAAGAGTTTGATTTCTCAAAGTTGGGAAAGAGAAGAAGAATGAGAAATTAGAGCTTGTGCATTTAGATGTATGGGGACTAGCTCAGGTATCTTCTCTTGGTGGCTCTTTCTATTATGTTACTTTTATTGATGATGCAACTAGGAAAACATGGGTGTATTTCCTAAAACAAAAATCAAAAGTATTTGAAACTTTTAAAAAGTGGAAAGCTTGTTGGAATCTGCGAACAATGAGAGGGGGGGTGAATCAATGTTCTATAAATTTTAACTTTATTAATTTGATATTTAAACCACTTATAGCTTTAAACTGAAAGAAATATGCAAACACACAAAGCAATCATCCACAACACCATAACACAAGGATTTTTACATGGAAACCTTGTTAGGGGAAAAACCACGATGGAGGTCAATCACAATTTGAGTACTCAAATATAAGTTTTATAAGATGGGAATGCACTTGCATTTAGGCATGTTGCCTAGAGCTTAGTTCCTTACAAAGTATTCAAATTAAGTCCATCTGAATGATTGAACTGAAGGAATAGCATCTACTCATGCTTGGTTATAGTTTCGGCTAAGCACATTAGTTGATCTCTTGACCTTATGTCTGATTTTATTCTTCTTCTCTCTCATGCTATAATTTGCATCACAAATCTTATATGCATAGATAAAATCACTCTACTATCCTTCTGATCTTCACATCACACACCAATACCCTTTGTACTCATATCAAAATGATATAACTGATCACTTATATATATCTGTAACAAGAGATTCAATCAACCATATGTCGGCTTTAATAAAACATAAAATACTTTTCATCCATCGGCTAAATCCATAAATGATTTTAAATGCACATCATCCAAAGCTAGCCATAGCATAGTGAGGACCTAAATAAGCATGTTCGAACACAAACAATTACTCCTTAAACATTTGCAACAGCTATATCCACCAAGTCATCCTTCTAGCACTGATAAACAGGAAATCAGTAAATCGGATCTCCTAATTCATACACCAATGAGTGTGCACCTTGATGATTCTTGGATAAGATAGTACGAGCATCAAAATACCTTCCTTGAGATCCATAACTCAAAATGATAGGTTGGAAATGCAAATAGATTCAACTTCATTCAGATACATTATTCTTCATTTTGTCTCCCAATATGAACAAATACTGAAGTGTGGACCAGATCAATGAGTTAGGTTGCCATCAATGACAACACCAGATGCCAACAATATCCAAAAGCCATATACCAACAATCTACCCCTTTGGCATTGATGACAACACTTAGTGAAAAATAACTGTGTCGGAACCAACATACTGCAATCCTTCAATACTTCAAAATAGTTATAACTAATACAACTCCCCCTACAATTGATATGGCATTTTTCACTGCTCTCTCTCCCTCTTTGACATCAATGACAAACCAAAAAAAATTCCTTACAGTAATCCCTTATGGAGTATAAACAAAAACTTATTCAAAAACTGGTTCAAAACTTTGAAGACATACATCTGCTACTTGAATTAAAAGATCATTTTGTACTTTTCTTTCATCTCCAAAAGAAACTTCTTCCATGCTTCTACTACAATCCCTGAGATTATGATCATGTTGTTTTTTTTAGATTTCTGGTTGATAATTTTGATGAGGGATTCCAGAATAGTGATGGCTTCTTCTAGTTTCTCTCATTTCCTCAGTATTTCAATCAATTGTTCCAGTCTGCATTATGTTATATCCTTCACTTTCCAAAAGGTGTCAACAATCATGTTTCTAGTGTTTTGAACATTTGTATGCTTTTTCTATAATTCTTGAATCCTTTTCTTGACTACACCATCTTGATCTTGGAACATTTTAAAGTTCTATCCAATATTGTTCAGTTCACTTTCAATTTGTTCCATCTTTTCTTTGTATTTGCCGATTGTATGAGGCCAACAAAGACAATAGTTGTAGATGTTGTTTGTTGAGTCTATGCATTGCCTAATCTGATTCATGTGTCTTTTTATCTTGGTGAAAGATAATCTATATTGTTTCTTCAAATGTAAGATTACTTCTTCTTCTTCTCTATTCTGAGACTCAGATTCCATGATTTCCTTGATACATTCAATCATTTCTTCTGGCAATGTATTCTGCAAACTGACTAACTTAATATGGTTGTGTACCAAGTGAACACTTAGTATGCTTAAAATCATATCATGTTCATATGAAGTTCTGATAGACCATAAGTTTGCAATTTTTTGCATTCTACCTTCCTCATGAATAAGTTGCAATAGTTTTCCTTTGGTTAAGTCATCTTATTCTTCACTTTCTTCTTTATTAGCCTTTTCTTGTTCTGGTTCAGCTATTTCCAATTCTTTTCTTTGGGATTCCTTAGATTCATCATCAAATTCCTCATTTGGTACATCTACAATCACTTGTTCTTTTCCTTTTCCTTCAATTCTTTGAGTCTTGCATGTCGAAGGAGTACAAACAACAATTTCTTTTTCTCTTTTCTTTCTCTCCATCTCACTGGAGGAGGAACCAACTTCAAGTGCCCTTACCAGAACGGAAATACCAATTGACTTAAAATTTCCTAGCAAACCTTAAAAGAAAATTTCATATGCTTGATCACAGTTTTCCAAACTTTTAGAGTGTATGTAAATTTTTTTGCACATCAGTTCATTCTCTTTCCATATCACATTATTGTTCATCGATAAACAATTTAGAAAGTACATCACAAGACATATAATCAAAGTACAAAACCTGAAAGGGTAATCTATTATCTTTGTCAATTGTATGTTCTCCATCAGTTGATCTTTCAATAATCCGCAAAGGTCAAAATCCTGATCTTCCATTATCATCTTGTGTGAATTCTAAACAACACCTGCTTAAGTTGCACCTTCTATGTTTCAGAAAAATATTTTGTAGGATACTCCATGTGCAATGTATCTTTTCACTAAGTCTTTAATTGTCGAGATTATTAATGCCCTTTGATCTCCAATAACTCCAGTTAGGGTTTTGACTTCTTCATTCTAAATAGACTTATTTCTCGATATATCCCCAACTTTGCATAATCCATTTAAATTTCTAATTCCTTCTTTCGAAATATGGTATGGTTTATCCATAATTAGAGTATAGTTATTCAATCTTCTCATAATAAACTTAACAATTTTTGTGTTCTCGAAATAGGGGAATTCACTCCAAATGTCCAATTTTTTGTGTTTAGCTTCTTTCAAGCATTTTGATTCATCGAGCGACAACAAGTTCCTTATGGCTCTAATCTTATCACCATTATACTCATCTAGATTGATCATTCCTTTGATTTGTTTCATTTTACTTCTATACTCATGTTTCATTTTTATCAACCGCACACCAAATTAAATGAAAATTTCTGAAGTACCTAATGAATCTGGGCTTCATTGCCAAAATACCTTCACACCTTTGAAATTATATTGCAGAGTTCTCTCCTCCTCTCTATTTTCGAAATAGAGTGGAAAATGAGGGTTTCAACTTGATTTTTATAAGTTACATACCTAACCTTCTATTGTAATAAATTATTTTTCCCTAGGTATTCTGGATACCCTACTTTCTCAGTCAGTGAGAAAAAAGTTATTCTACGCACCTTCAATTGTTTGAATTTCCTTGAGAATGTTTTCTAATACATATGTAGATCATTAATACAACTGTTGACAATATTCCATGTTTCGGTACCAACTATGGATAGGAGAAAAAGGATTTCCTTGAAAAACTCCCCCTCGGCCAATGGTTTGAGATCGATTCTTGGAGGAATTACCGAAAGCAGGTTCTGGTATAGAACCATATCCTGCATCAGAGTCGTTCTTCCTTACCCATGTATTTTTCATCTAATTTCTTATTTCATCCGCACTCACTTTTCCTTTTTCTTTATCATCTTTCTATGTATTTCTACTTTTGTATGTCAGACCTCTTCTGTTCATATTTTTGTTTTGGCAGAATCTTGCAATGTGACCATATTTGTTGCAATTGTAACACATAGCATTTCCTTGTCTAGACCAGTCATTCCATTGATTTTTGCTTGATCTGCATTGACTAGCAATATGCCCAAATCTTCCACAGGCATAACATTTGGCATTTCTTTTACTGAAAGAATTATTTGACCCATTTCTACATTCAATTGACTTATGACCGAGCTTATTGCAATCAAAATACTGATTGAGGAATGATTGATTACTCGATTTCATTTTACTTCTACACTAAGTGTTGGAAAATGTGCCTCAATTTACTAGCTTGGACCTCTATTAACGGCTTGATGAATTTATGCCCCCACCACTTTACCGCGGTGTTCTCATTTGGTCAGCTTGACCATTTGGTCATTGAGACTTAATTTGATTGACGAGACTTTGAGGGTTGCCATAGCGATGGGTCGACGGGCGTAGAGTTGGCAGTTTCTTTCTTGGCCTTAGCTTTATCAGCAGTACAGTCGCTTATCGACGAAAGGGTTGTCTAGCTGTGGACACTTGTTCGCACCTTGGGAGTTCCTTGGGGAATCTAGTAGATGTCACCAAAGATTCTCTGAAGGAGCTCCAGCGGCTTCCACGTAAGCCAAGCGGAGTGCGCGAGTGGTGGATGCATGGCAGCCTATCAAAAACGTTAGTGCAATGAAGAGATGGTGGGCCCTGAGCTACTTTATGCAAAAAAATTTCTGGTTGTGGACACTTGTCTGCACCTCGGGAGTTCCCTGGGCAATCTAGTGGATGTCGCTAGAGATTCCCCGAAGGAACTCCAACGGCTTCCATGTAGGCCAAGCGGAGTGTGTGAGTAGTGGACACGTGGCAGCCTCGAAAGCTCATTCCGACAGGCTCATGGGAATCTTGGAGATTCCCTCCTAGATGCCCCAAAACCTCCTAAGCGGCGGACACATGGCTTGTGGGACCCGATAGAGCTGGCAGTGGGTGTTTTGGCGATAGTGGATCATTGTTGGATTGAAATGTGATGCAATAGTTAGCGATAGCGAAGGGATCTTGGACCATGAGGTCTGTTGACCGATCTCTCCTCGGTCATGTGGAGTTTTCTCATCGATTTTTTCTACATCGTTGTTGCAAAACAACATTTATTGTCAAAAGCTAGATTGGTGAAAATTGAATTATTATGTAGTCTCTTGTGATCGTATTTTGGCGATTGGCAGAGCCCGAATTGTATTTTCTCTGCAATGAATTTATTGCAGGGGTGGCTCGATGCAGGTTTGCAGGTGGATCCAATCTAAGATCGATTTGGCGTGTCAATGAAGAACTATTTTTTAATGCACCCTAATTGGTGGTTGGAGAGAGACTTGAATTTGTCGGTCTTGACAAGAAGTCGTTTAATCTGAGAGAGATCAGAACAAGCAGAATACTGTGAAAGAGTCGGTCGAGTTTTGTATTTGTTGTATGCCAAAGTAGCTTTGAAACAATGAGTGCATGAAAACTCAAGTGTTGTTGTGAGGTAACTATCAGAGAGTGAGGGTTGTAACTTTGTATGTAATCTTTTGCTTACTTTAATACAAAGTGTCTTTCTATTGGTGTGGTGGGTTTTTTCCCAAAAGGGTTTTCCCATGTAAATCTGGTGTTATCTCTGAAACATTTTATTTTTGTTACTCTTGTTACCCTACATGTGTTCATCTTAAGTTTTTTAATGTTTTAAAATTGGTCTTTGCACGTCTCCTCTATGGTTTTAGCATTAGGAAAGCATTTTCACACCTTTTCTTTTCCTTACATTGAGCAGCCATATGACCAAATTTATTGCAAGAAAAACAATATCCATTAAACTTTTGAGCATTAGGTTGTCTTACCGGATGCCTTTTTGCTTTGTTCATCTGATTTCCTTGCCGGAAATTCCTTTGTCCGAATCCGAAACTTTCTCCTTTCTCATATCCAAGACCTCGCTTATCATTTCCATTCTTCTGACCTTGAGTTATCTCATCAAGCTTAACTAAGCTAATCTTGAACTTCTCCTTGTATTCATTAGCAGTACCAAGTTCATCCTTGAGAATAACAAAAAAAAAATCTAGCTCTTCTTCATTGTTTCTAGATTTTTGCAGTTCAGTTTCCAACTAAATGAATTCTCCATTAATTCTTTTGTATTCATCAAATCTTTCTTTTAAGGACTAAGTGAGATTCTTGTCATTCTTCTTTCTTTTGTCAATCTCCTTAGTCAGCTTCATCACCATAGATTCCATCTCATGCTTTAGGGTAACATTGTATCTGGAAAGCTTTTCACATTCTTCAATTATTTCTTTCAAGGTTTGATTCAGATGAACATCATCCATTCTTTTTCTCTCTTTTTGCTTAATTTTATCACAAAGATCCTTTCTCTTTTCCCTGGATTTAACAATCTGATCCTTCAATGTCTGAATGAATTTCTTAGTATCCTTAAGATTTTTTTTCAATTCCCGAACTTCTACTTTGGATTTATCAAGATCATCAAGTAACACCATAAGCTATTGTTGAAGACTACTAGAATCCATTACATTCCAAGATCCACCTCAAGCTACTAAAATCCTTCTGAGGAACTAAGCTCTGATACCAATTTTTGGAATCTGGGAACACTGAGATGGGGTGAATCAGTGTTCTGCAAATTTTAACTTTATTAATCTGATATTTAAACCACTTACATCTTTGAACTGAAAGAAAGATGCAAACACACAAAGAAATCATCCACAACACCATAACACAAGGATTTTTATGTGGAAACCCTGTTAGGGGAAAAACCATGATGGAGGTCAATCCACAATTTGAGTACTCAAATATAAGTTTTACAAGATGGGAATGCACTTGCATTCAGGCACACTGCTTAGAGCTCACTACTCAAAATAGAAAGGTTTGCTTCCTTACAAAGTATTAAAATTAAGTCCATCTGAAGGATTGAACTGAAGAAATAGAATCTACTCATTCTTGGTTATAGTTTCGATTAAGCACATTAGTCGATCTCTTGACCTTTTGTCTGATTCTATTCTTTTTCTCTGCTCTGCTATAATTTTCATCACAAATCTTATATGTGTAGGTGAAATCTCTCTACTATCCTTCTAATCTTCACATCACACACCAATACACTTCACACTCATATCGAACTCACATAACCGATCACTTATATATATTTGCAACAAGAGATTCAATCAACCATATGTCATCTTTAATAAAACATAAAATACTTTTCATCTGTCGACTAAATCCATAAATGATTTTCAATGTGCATCATCCAAAGTTGTCCATAGCATAGTGAGGACTTAAATAAGCATGTTCAAACACAAAAACATTTAAACAATTACTCCTTAAACATCTACAACGGATATATCCACCAAGTTGGCCTTCTAGCATTGATAAATAGGAAATCAATAAACTAGATCTCCTAATTCATACATGATTCAAAGCATCTACTCAACACAAAAAAATTCCAAGGGTACAACTAGACCAACCTTATTGGAGAAGATCAAATTAAAAAAGCAACTAAACCTCCTTTATCTTTCCAATTAAATCCATCAATTTCACTTGAAAATCTCAAGGCACAAATCATCCATTCCACCAAATCAGTAACACAGACCTTTATCTAAAAAAAACACCATAACCAACATCATAATTATTGAACCACAACAATAACACCATTAGAAACTGAGAACCAATCACAACTTCCACTATTCACTAAGTTACCCTTTGTTAGACAAGGAAAAATAACAATCATCCACCAAAATCTTTCAATGTTACTTGAACCAACAAGGCCATCCTCATACTGATTTTTATCAAGAAAAATCTTGATTAGAACCACTGATACAATCCATTCATTCATCATACACGAATTCTCCCTTCAATACAATTCACTCTATAAGGTAAAATGTCAACAAATCATGCTTTCTTTCTACAAACCAATTATCAGTCATCCAAGGCATAGAATTCATCATGATTTTTTGATTGAAAATAAACCAATCGAATGTTCACATAACTCTAGTTATCAAGTTCATTGATTCTTGCAGATAAATCATCATTTACACATAGGTACCCTATTGCTCAGAACATACTAGATCAGCAAGTATTGTATCCAGACCACTTTCAAAACATAGATACACCTTCAACATCACCAATTAGATAGTAATAAACCAAAACAAACATCTACAAAAATTTTCCCATCCATACAATGAATATTCATTCATTTACAATGTCCTAATAGCCATCCTTCATAGGTCTATCAGACAGATCTTTCTTCACGAAGCTCATCTCCAGAATGTGATTATCACTTAGGATACCTTATAATGGGTTTTAAAACATATGTGAATCCAACATAGGTTGTTTAGGAACAAAATGGCCAAACATGACTGTATCGTTCCACAATTAGGCCTAATAGACTCAAATCACCTTAGGGCTTATTGAATATAATAACTCCAACATCAAATTCTCCTAAACAATACTTGAGACACATCAATTTTGATCTATTAAAGCTTAAAGGACCATCAGATTTTCATTTCATTTAACATTTTTACAAACCCTAGGTTACAACCACCATTGACTGCTTCCAAAGTGTGGTTCTCAGATTGAGACAGTCCAAAACGTTATCATTTGCATATGTTTCTTAACTTCCTGATCCTAAAACATTGGGACATCAAAATAAATGCATCCAAGAGTCCTTATTCCAAAAACCAAGGTTTTTATTGGTTAGAATGGAAGAAGCTTAATTTTATTTTCTTTTGTTTACCCTAATAGGGGAATTGATTGTTTTAAGAAAAATCACAATAACTAACTCAAAACTGCATAAAAATACATGCAACAAAAAGGAAAATGGAGGGGGGTTGATGGAATATCAATTAAATTCATTCACAAGGTCTTGAATGCATGTACAACTATGTACACAAGTCTGAAACAACTATTCTACAGTGAATTTTGAGAAAATACAAAGTTTAATCATGAAATTTCTCCATTCCAATATTTTCCTATACAATCTTCCCCTCTACTTTGGGAACTAACTAAAATGCCTTTTTAAAGGCTTATCAACTTCTTTCATTGAATGAAACCACCTAACTATCCTATGACCTTTCAACTTCTTGATTTTTGTGCACTTCTCTGATTTTTGCCTTTTTACAACTTGACCACAAATAGAATTTTTTTTTAACATTACCACATAGATACTTTATATGATGACTCAAATACATTATATATGACCTTATTACATAGATTTGCATGCTTTTTCCATTATTTTACAACTGAAATGCAAATTTTAAATTTTTTTCCTTTTGAGGACATTTAATGTCAAGGTGCTCCTGCACCAGTACACCAGTAAATGTGCACTCTGATGATTCTTGGATAAGATAGTATGAACATCAAAATACCTTCCTTGAGATCCATAACTTGAAATCATAGGCTAGAAATGCAAATAAATTCAACTTCAGTCGAATACCCTGTTCTTCATTTTGTCTCTTGGTATGAGCAAATACTAAAGTGTGGATCAGATCAACGAGTTGGGTTTCCATCAATGACAACACTAGATGCCAACAATCTCCAGAAGCCATATGTCAACAAATATTTTGTTGAGAATGAGACAGGAAAAAAATTGAAGTGTCTCAGATTGGATAATGGAGGCGAGTATTGCAACAAAGAATTTAAAAATTATTGTTCATACAATGGAATCCGTAGGCAGAAAACGGTTCCTGAAACCCCATAAGAAAATGATGTGTCTGAAAGGATGAATAGGACCATTATGGAGCGTGCAAGGAGCATGAGGTTGCATGTTGGACTACCCTTACACTTTTGGGAAAATGTTGTACATACCGCTATTTATTTAATAAATAGGGGACTTTTAAATCCTTTGGATGGTGGCATTCTAGAGGAGGCATGGATGGGTAAAAATGTAAACTATTCATTTCTGAAAAAACTTTGGTTGTGAAGCTTTTTCCCATGTTGATATTGAAAATAGGACCAAGCTTGAGGCTAAGTCTAAAAAGTGTACCTTCATTGGATATGGAGTAGATGAATTTGGTTATCAGTTATAAGATTATTGGTTATGGGATTATTAAATCCTTTAGATGGTGGAATTTCAGAGGAGGCATGGATGGGTAAAAAGGTAAACTATTCATTCCTAAAAAAACCTTTGGTTGTGAAGCTTTTGTCCATGTTGATATTGAAAATAGGACCAAGCTTGAGGCTAAGTCTAAAAATTGTACCTTCATTGGATATGGAGTAGATGAATTTGGTTATCAGTTATGGGATTATGAAAATCATAAAATCATTAGGAGTAGATATGTTATATTCAATGAGAAGGTCATGTATAAGGATCAACTACAGGAAAAGAAGCATGAATAGGCCAAAAAGGAATATGTGGGGTTGGATGAGATTCCAAAAAATAAAATGCCAGTGGTACCTGATGCTCAGCAACAACAAGTCATCCCATAGACTCCTACAAGTGTTACACGTTCTACAAAGATAACTGGACCTCTAGAAAGATTTTCTCCGTCATTATATTCTATATTATTAACGGATTATGGTGAACTTGAAGGTTATGAAGCAATGCAGGTAGATACCAAAAAGTAGTGGGAGCTAGGTATGAAAGAGGAAATGGATTCCTTGCTGCAAAATTAGACTTGGGACTTAGTCCAATTTCCTATAGGTAAAAAAGAACTGCCAAATAAATGGGTTTACATGTTGAAGGAAGAATATGGAGGCAAGAAAATATATCAGGCCAGACTTGTGGTAAAATTTTTTGCACAAAAAAAAGTTATAGATTTTGATGAAATATTTTCTCCGATTGTAAAGATGACTTCTATTAGAACTATTCTAAGTCTTGTGGTTGTAGAAGACTTGCATATTGACCAACTAGATATGAAAATAACATTTCTTCGTGGGGATTTGGAAGAGGAAATATACATACATCAACCACAGGGATATGAGTTCAAGGGTAAGGAGGAATTTGTGTGCAGGTTAAAGAAGAGTTTGTATGGCCTAAAGCAAGCACCTCGGTAATGGTATTTGAAATTTGATAGTTTTATGGTTGAACAAGGTTACAAAACATGTCATTCTGATTATTGTGTTTATTTTAAGAAATTGGATAATGGCAGCTATATTATCTTGTTGCTTTATGTTGATGACATGCTTATTGTCGGGTCTAACATGCAACATATCAATGAACTTAAGAATAAATTAGAAAATTCATTTTCTATGAAGGATTTGGGTGCAACAAAACAAATCCTTGGTATGAGGATCACACAAGATAGGACAAACATAAAATTATTTTTGTCTCAAAGTGATTATGTAGAGAAGGTGTTGAAAAGGTTTAACATGCAAGATGCAAAAGAAGTCAGTACATCTTTTCCTAGTCATTTTAAGTTGACTAAGGAAATGTGTCCAAAGACACCAGAGGAGGAAGACAAAATGTCTAGGATACCATATGCATTAGTAGTTGGTAACTTGATGTATGCAATGGTATGCACAAGGCCAGATATTGCACATGCAATGGGAGTTGTGAGCAAGTATATGAGAAATCCAAGAATGGAACATTGGAATATGGCAAAATGGATTCTCTGATATTTAAGAGGTACTACTTCAAAGAAATTATGTTTTGGAGGAACAAATTTTGCTCTAAAAGGATATGTTCACTCTGATCTAGAGGGTGATATTGATAGTGGGAGGAGTACTACAGGGTATTTTTTTATTGTAGGAGGTACTACATTTATTTGGATTTCAAGACTGCAAAAGGTTGTTGCTCTTTCAACCACTGAAAATGAGTATATTGTTGCTACAGAAGCCAACAAGGAGATGATTTGGTTACAACATTTTCTAGACGAATTAGGACAACAACAAGAAGATAGCCCTTTGTACACTGATAGCCAAAGTTTCATTCATCTTGCTAAGAACTCAGCTCTGCATTCAAAAACTAAGCACATATAGCTCAGATACCACTTCATCCGGTCAATTTTGGAGGATGGGCAGTTGAAGCTAGAGAAAATTCACACAAGTGAGAATCCTATAGATATGTTCACCAAGGTGGTTACACAGGAGAAACTGATTTCCTCATCATTTTTTGTTGGCCTTCAGGACTAATAATGGTGGACATAAGAAACCAGCTTGACCTGTAATCTAGTAGGAGTTGCCAATGTAGTGGTGTCATCCAGGATCAATCTCCAAGTGGGAGATTGTTTGGTGTGGAGCCTGTTCAAACTCTAAGTGGGAGATTTTTGGCATGTGGCAATTGATCATGAAAATACTGTACACTCGTAACGTATCCTTGCATGAGGTTCAGGACTGGGTCAAGCCTCGAGCAGGGGTTTGGTGATGGCAGCCCCCAAAAAAAAAAATCATTAACACATCAAGGTTTTCCCACTGATAAGTCAAATGAAAAAATGACTTTGTAAAACCCTAATTCAGGAAGCTTCCATAAAGCTTGTTATAAGCGGTTGGGATGTAAGTTGCAATGTGTACAATTTGCGAGATTGTAATCTATTTTGCACTAGATAATAAAATCACTGGGTGGTTGAGTTTATGTGGATGTAGCCCATATTGGGTGAACCACGTTAAATTTCTATGTTGATCTCTTTTGTGTTATTCTTCATTGTTATTTCTGGGTTATTTAATCTTCATATAATTATTAATGTTTACTACTCCAATCTGCCTAAACCCTAACAAAACTGACTTTCCTTGATTAACCTAATTAGACTATGGTCCTAATATGAAAATGCAATATTCTAACAATTGAGAAATTGTAATTAAAATTTGTAAATGGATCTAAGAAAGGTGGAGCTTTGTGCACTTGTCCTATAAATTTAGAGTCGGCCCGAATAGGAGAAAAAGTAACCATACGGTGTCTATATCCTTATAAGAATATTTCATATTTTTTTCGTAGTCCTTTGATGTCAAATTTGAGATTCTCAGTTCCACCTGCAAATTTGTCGAGTCACTATCGAATAATTCTGCAAGTGAGTTTTTATGGCTTATCAAGGTAGAGGGTTTTGAATGCAACAGTAAATAATTGATCTTTAATCTTCTTCAGGCCTGAAACCTGCACATTCAAAGAGAGAGGAAGGGTTGTGCCATTTAGGGGCTTGCCTAAGTCAAACCTCGAGTTAGTGTTTCCACTTCCACAATGGTGATGTTAATGATATGAAAAATAAATGATAGGAAGGAATGATGAATCGGAAAAGTGTTTCAACTCACCATCTTTCAAATTGCTTCCTTAAATGATTAAATTCATGCACATCACCTCAAGGTCTTGGATCTTGCTTGCTTAATTTACTTGAATTGCTTGGAGACCTACAAAAGGGTTAACCTTCACAAATAATGATAGCATGCATAAACTCACATAGGATTTGACATGATGCTTGTGGTGGCACTCTCAAATTTTATAAATTTGAAGTGCCCATATTGAAAATTTTGCCTTGGCATACTCAAAAATGCACCTGAGAAATCTGCCTAAGTGACCTACTTTGGAGGGTCATATTTTGGAGCCTGTTGATTTTCATGCAAAACCAATTTGCAAACCCACTCATATGACGTATGTGAACATGCATGTCATTTTTTATCTTCCCATGATGAGTTTTGACTAGATTTTGAAAGACGAAGTTGGAGAGTTTTGGCACTGTTTTGTTGTTTCAAAACTTTCAGTTCTACAAAGTGGTCTTCTATTCAAGTGAGTATTTCACAACTAGATGATCATCACGATGAAGGGATTGCGGTTCTCCATTCTCCCCACATTCATATGCTCCCCTGTCATTTTTTAAAGCCTCGTGATTTGATTTGCTATTTTTTCGAGATCAAAAGCAAATGCAGTTTGTTCAGTTTTTACATCTGCATTTTCTGGCAGTGTTTCAAGGAGGTCAAGTTTGACCTTTAATATCTTGTGATGAATGATGATTCAAGGAAATCCCTCTTGCACACATACTCAATGTACCTAGATGTGCTTATGTTTTCAATGGCAGCCCCCTAGAAGTTTTTTTGATATTTTTCGAAGTGGTAACTTTGAGAGCCCTGATTGGTTTCTGACAGGTGAAATTGCAAAAAAGTTCAAGTAAGCAACTTTGGTATTTAATATCTTTCACCTCAGGAAGAAAATTTTCATTTTTTTTGTTGCAATGAATTCTTGGGTCAAATGGTAACATGCCTACTCAATTTCAAGCTCCCAGAATAAGTTTTGATGGGTTATTTAATCATTTTTTGATCGCAACATGGCCAAAAATGGTGTCCCAAAACCTTTCAAATTTTCCAATTCTAAGGACAACCCATTTCTTATTTTGGTCCAAAACCTACACAGCTTCATTTTCATTAAAAATAGAGGTCATTTGGTATATTATTTTAATGTACTTCTATTGCAATGAACACATCCCAGGGGGGTCAGTTTACAAAGGAGGTACCTGAATTTTAAGGGCTGAAAAAAATTTGAGAAAATAGGTTTTCTCTAAATAATTTATTATGACCACATGCAAAATTTCACGGCTCCAGGTGTCCCGGTTTGCGTGCAATAAATTTCTCCATTTGGCCCACAAGCGTAATTAAAAGTCACAAATTCTTCTAAAGTTTCACATGTTAATATTTTAAATATTTTAAATATTGTGCAAATGCAAATGGGAAAATATAAATGCATTTCTAATGTTCTGGAGGACAAACAAGTTTAATTCTTAGCTTTGATTGGTCTAGAGGTAGCTTTCACGACTTTCATGGTTGCAATGCAACATTGGGAAGGTTTATTTAATGTCTTCCTTAGTTTTTACAAAATTTTGGTTGCACAGCAAAGTCTCCATCATTTGTCGAGCCTCACTTCCAATCAACAACCAGTGACGATGGTGGATGCTTTCCATCGCTCGCTCTTATACTGTTGTCGGTTCTTCCTCCCATTTTCTATTCAACATCTCCCACGCTAGTTTACTCCACATTTCTTCCACCCGATGCACGATGCACAAGAGAGGAGTGATGGATTGGGAAAAGAGCCTGGTGAGTCTCAGGAAGAAATTATAGGCACAGGGAATGGTGCCAAATGAATTTTTTTTTAAACTTCTCTGCAAAGTAAAAATGTTTTACCCGAGGTGCAAATATTTTAAATAAAATAGCAAAATGAAAGCACGAGTAAATTTCATTTCAACTTTGGCCTTTGCACTATCGTGGGTTGCTACTCCCATTTTCCTTGAAGACTGGAGATGAGCGATGGATGCTGGAGAAGTTGAGATGTGCCCGTGAATGGGTTAAATTGCACAGGTAAATTTTTTGAGCCCATGTTAAATATTAAATATTCAAAAGCCCTCACAAAGAAAAATTTGAGTATGAGATAAAAATGCAAAACAAAGGCGTGGTGAATGATTTTCACAGGGAGACCATTTTTAACCACAGGGTAAATGGAGCTGAGTGAAAGATTTTCACAAGTAGATTATTTTTTAGCTACAAGGGAGTAAATATTTTTACAAATGGAGTATTATTTTCTCGGATGAGGCAGAATATTTTGGTGGGACAATGTCTCTTGCAAATATAATTGTCTGGAGATGAAATGTAAGTGAAATTTATTCTTAATTGCAGGGCAAATGAAATGTAATTTCGTCAATAACCTAAGGCTTGTTTTCTCCTTAATACAAAAGGAATTTAAGGCTATTTGGCAAGGGTCTTTTGTCAAATTCTAGATCTAGAAAATGTATAGAAATATTTTTGAGTTTGTAACTTAGGATTTGGGTTAGCTGGGTGAATAATTTTGTCAATTAGCTGGCTTCTGAGCATACCTGAATATAAATGCTAGTCTCTCAAGCCTGTTGTCTCTCCATTTTGATATTGTGCATGAATTATTACTGAATTGGGATCAAGAATTTGTTCATTAATTGTCTTAGTCTCTCACTCTGACATATGATTTAATTATTGCTCTGATCTAATGGATGAGTTAAATGCTTTAGTTAAATCATATATTCATGCTTGTGTCATTTGGATTTGGTAAGTAGTCACAGGATTTTGGGTGTTAATCTATAATTGTAAGGCAATTGCAAAGATTATGGATGTTCAAAATTAAATTTGCCTTTTAGTTCAGTTTACTTTGTTTTGACTCCATGCCCTAAGATATGGCACTGATCTTAAGGTGTTGAATGCATTTCCTGTGCTTCTAGTCTTTGATTTGAGAACAATCTTTTTATAAATACAACTCCAATCGACCTACCTTTGTTGTGTGATAATTCTCAGCTTTTAGTTGTTAAATCTTTAAAGGAATTGCCAACTTCTTTAAAGATTTCACCTATTTAGCATCAAATGAGAATATGGTTGCTTAATGTGCAATGTACATGAAGATCTTTTGAAATAATATTATAGGTGCATTGTAGGATCAGCCTCTTGGGTTTTGCAGAGCCCGAAGTGTAGGAGGAAAGCTTAATTTATTTCTCTCGTTCATTGGCCCAACATTTTTTAGGTTGCTAATCATTGGATTTGGCAGATCCATAGGCTACCCTGAAGAGTTGGTTGGTATTTAAAAATCACCAACAAAATGGAGAATCTGCTGGGGAGAAATGAATTATTTACTTAATTATGTCCTAGAATCTTCGGTGCGAATTTTTTGAAATCCATTTGGAAAGAGTCAAAAGAATGAATGACTGGTTTAGGTGTTGACGAAGTTCCAGATCTGTAAGTTGATGTGTAGCAGCCCAAATTCAAAAGACTGAAATGACTCTATTGGAAGAACTCGGAGAATTTATTTCTATTGATGAAGATATCATTTCTTCAAAGATTTTCCTCTTGTTGAAGAGGTGGCGACTCTGCTTTACAATTTATGCTCATGAAGGGTTGTCATTTGTTATTGTCACTTGAAAATGATCTACTCAAAGTTGCAGCAGGTGGAGATGTGAAGGTACATGGTTCTTTGCATACTTTCATTTGTTGAATCTGTCATATTGAATGTAATTGCTGTTCCATTTAAACTATTTGTCTAAGTATCCATATATTTGCTAATATGAATGGTTAGGATAAATTTGTATATCCTAGGGGTTTCCATCCATTTGCATTATCATATGTTTCAAGCCCAGGTTACCATCATATTAGCAGTTACCTTTGTGATCCTTCATTTGTTCATGGTTATGATCATGCACAATTAGTTAAACCCAAATTTGTGAATATTTATGGATCACCAAGCTGAAATAACTATACCAATAGACACCTTAATACAACTTGTCAAGAGGCTTCAAAAGTCCAATAATCCTCAAACATTTGATACTGCAAAGTGCATAAACCCCAGAGTACACAAGCCTAGGATAAGGCTAGAATGGAAAGTTATGCTTGAAAGGGGAATTGAAGAGATGGGAAAAGGCACCAGATGTTTTCACAAGTCCAAGTAAATGATAATCACACTATATCTACTTATCAAATTACTACACCATTTTCCAATTCCTTTGATCCAGTGTATAACCAATTAGATTTGTCATGGGTTGATTACAAGGTTGAAAATATGCCAAATCAAGTCTATAAAAAGATGCCTAGGTTTGATGGATGCAATGAATGTGAAGGAGATGCACATGTTCAAAAAAAATCCGGCTTCATGGAGAAAAATTCATTTGGAGATCAGGATATGTGGATGAGATTTTTTTTCAGATCTCTTGAAGCAAGAGCTCGGGATTGGTATTTAAGTTTTCCTAAGAAGACTTTTCCATGTTGGGATAAACTAGTGGATGCTTATAGAAAATAATTTGCAAGAGAACCTTCTGACCTTCTCACAATTTTGAAAGAGATTAAAAGAAAATATGAAGAGTCAAGCATTGATTTCAGTCACAGATTTTTTGTTTCTCATTCACTAATCCCTGAAAAATTCAGACCTAGTACTCTAGATTGTATTCATATGTATTTTTAAGCTTTTGAGGAAGGATCTAGTGCATTGTTAAAATATTTTAGGATATCAAGTATGCAGATGGCTTACACATTTTTAGATAACTTAGACAAAAAAAAATGAATATGTGAAAAGTCTATTGTCTTCAATTGTGGCTAAACATGTTGATGAAATCAGCAACTCTGTGAATACAAATAATCAAATATCTTCAGTTTTAAATACAACCAAGTGCACACTTGAAAAGGAAGAATTTAAGAGTGTTGCAATGTCTACCCATTGATGTTCATAATGGTGAAAATATTTGTGTCTTCTCTCAAGAGGATGTGAATGATAAACTCAATGATGAGAGCCAATCCAATGGTGAAATACAGAAAGATGTAGATTGTTGTCATGACAGCTAAGAAATAAGTAAGAATGAACAAATAGATAACTCTTTCTCTTTGATGAATTGTGACCATGCTCTTGAAAAAGTTGTTGTTGATTCCATTTCTTATGATTGGGGAAATCCAATTTATGATCAGTCTATTGAGTTTTCAGATTTTGATGATGATGTCACCATGATATATCCTAATTTTCAATTTGATAATGCATACAATTCTAGTGAAGGTCAAGGAGAGGAAGTGGTTGAAAAAATGGATCAAAACAATGGTATACTAAGTAGTGAACAAATTTAAAATCTATTGACCAATGAACATGAGAAATGTGCACATAATAATAATCCTCAGTTGTTGTGTGATACCCATATTGATTTGGACAGTGATGATAATCTTCACTATGCAAGGTATGATTCATGTGTCTTTGATCTGCCTCCTAGTTGTGAACCAGTTTGTCAACATGATTATAATGTGAATGAAGACAAGCAACAAATTGATTGTAATGATGCATTGTATGATGAGTGTGAAAGTATGCATGTTGATGCAAACTTAGAAATATATTTTGATGAATATGAAACAATAGATAACCATGAGGTTTGTGCATCTAATGAGCCAAGTATTGAAGATTTTAGTGCAGATTTGGACAAGTGTCTATTTGCTGAGTTGAATGAGCTTAGTCATGAGTCTTTGAATGTGAATATGAATGTTGATTTCAATGAGAAATCAGATTGTCCTTCTAAACCAGAATTTCTTGTTGTTGATCAAGCTTGTGATACTGAAGATGTTGATATGTTACATTTAGAAGATGGCAATATAACTGCAAATGAAGATAAGTCACAAATCATTAATGATTCTTTATATCAACATGATGAGGGACAGTCAGAGAGTATGCCAATGTATGAGTGTATCTTTTTACATACACTCAAAGATAGTTTGGATGATGTGCAAGATCTTTTGGTAAATTCTTGTGATAGTTTTACATTTGATATGAAAACTAGTAATCAGATTGAGCTTAATAGTTCTAGCCATGTAGCAGAATGTGGGTGCTATTTTTTTCAGCTGAGAGAAGTTTTCACAGAGTGTGGCAATATGCAAAATATTGAAGAATGTTGTTTTCATCTTGAGAGTGATTTATATGATGAATATGACAAGTTATTGCCACATGATAATCAAAATTTTGAGAGTGTGTTTGACTTTTAGATGCATAGTGATTCTGAATATGCTAATAAGGTTGTATTTGATGAGCTATGGGTAGAGGCCAGCATATTCAATCAGGTAGATGGTTGTGATCAGGCTATGCTTTCATGTGGTCCTAATCACTATCTTCATGTGTTGCCACTTGATACAAAATCAAAAAATGAGGAAAGTGGCAGTGATGTGGAATATGTGATTTGGTTGTCATTCAATAACAAATCCAAACAAAGAGCAAGTTTCCACGTGTACAATGGCATCTCGATACTTGTTTTTGCACAAATGTAGTCACTCATGTTGTGGTGTTACAAAAGCAAGCATGGGTTGAGGGAGATCAGCTACTTCAACAAATTGGTGTTGATAGAGGTAAAAAATGACTCCCCTTTTTCATTTGGTGGTCTAGGGTCACCAAGTGAAGTTGAAAAAGAGGTTGACTAAAGGAGCAGTTGAGAGCACCCAATGGACTCAGCATTTCGTCTACTCCCTAGAGATCTGGATTCTTGCTATGCCCACAAGGGGCATACATCCTTAGTCAGAGCCACTAGTGGCACTCTCAAATTCTACAAATTCGAAGTGCCCATATTGAAAATTTTGCCTTGGCATACTCAAAAATGCACTTGTGAAATCTGCCTAAGTGACCTACTTTGGAGGGTCGTATTTTGGAGCCTATTGATTTTCGTGCAAAACCCATTTGCAAACCCACTCATATGGCATATGTGAACATGCATGTCATTTTTTAGCTTCCCATGATGAGTTTTGACTAGGTTTTGAAAGACGAAGCTGGAGGGTTCTAGCATTGTTTTGTTGTTTCAAAACTTTCAGTTCTACAGAGTGGCCTTCTATTCAAGTGAATATTCACAACTAGATGATTATCACAACAAAATGATTATTTCTATCCATTCTCCCCACATTAATATTCTCCAATGTCTGTTTTCAAAGCCTCATGATCTGATTTGCCATTTTTCTAAGATCAAAAGCAAATGCAATTTGTTTAGTTTTTACACATGCATTTTGTGACAGTGTTTCAAGGAGGTCAAGTTTGACCTTTAATATCTTGTGATGAATGATGATTCAAGGAAATCCCTCTTGCACACATACACAGTGTATCTAGATGTGCTTATGTTTCCAGTGGTAGCCCCCCAGAAGTTGTTTTGATATTTTTAAAAGTGTTGACTTTGAGAGCCCTGATTGGTTTCTAACAAGTGAAATTGCAGAAAAGTATAAGTAGGCAACTTTGGTATTTAATATCTTTCACCTCAGGAAGAATTTTTCCATTTCATTCGTTGCAATGAATTCTTGGGTCAAATGGTAACATTCTTACTCAGTTTCAGGCTCCCAGAATAAGTTGGAGTCAGCTAACTACTAGACAAAATTCACCTATGTGCATACAAAAACACATACAAACATGCATATGACATGCATTGGGTGGGCCCACCAAAACGCAAGTGGAAGCGATGACGGAAGTCACGGGAGATAATGGAAGTCACGAGACTGGCGGATGAAAGTTTTTAAATGCCAACAGAGTGAGAGTTTTTAAACGTGAGTAGAGCGGGAGTTTTTAAATGCCTGTAGAGTGGGATTTTTTAAATGCTAGTAGAGTGAGAGTTTCTAAACGCAAGGAGAATAAGAGCCGGCTAACTCAAATAAAATTCATTTTGTGAAAATCCTTCAATCATTGTTTCCATGAGATGACATCGCTTTGAACACATTCTATCAAACAAACCGCGCCATGTCTGTGCTTCCAAATTTTGTATGCATTTCCATTAGGGCATTTCAACGATGTTTAAAACCTTTCATGCAGGTAGAGATTTTCATTTTACACATATTCTACCAAGGCAATTGCAACTACAACATTTCATAGAATTCTTTTACCCGTTGTGCCTTGATGACTTTGTCCAATCGGGAGCGGGATCAAGAGCAGACATTGCTTTGGGCCTTCGATGGACATTGCTTAGCATGGGTGGAGGCAGGTGTCGGAATGAAACTTGCACCAAGACCACTTGTACGCATGGTTCCATGGTCCCATCCGGATCTAAAATCCAATGGCATTATAATCTTTTTGTATGCGGGTTCGAGTTGCGGACTTGACCGAGAACTTGGAACATGAATATTTTTACATTTGAAGTTTCTGCATTCATTCTGAATCTGCAATCGAATGAGACTTTCCTTTTTCCCTCTTGACTACTATACGATTGCAGGATCGAGTTCAATCCTGAACCTGAACACTTTAATTTTTATTTTTGCTTCTTTATCACTCACTCTCGATCCGAACTTCTGAGAAGACCGTGCCTAGCAAAGGTGAATGATAGGCTATATTTCAGGTCCATTGTAATGAAACTGTTCATCTACTTTTGAATAGTGAAATAATGTCGGTTTGGTTGGTAAATTGGCATGGCAGGTCAACTATTCAAAACTGAAATCTTATTAGAAACAAGTCATTTCCTTAGTTAACATTCCAGTACATAAATAGCATGCCATACAATAAATTCACCGCAAGAAAATTCATCACCATCACAAATTCATCACAAGTAAAATTCACCACTAGCAATTCACTGTGGAAAATTTACTGTAGGTGAATTTTACTTGAGGTGAATTTGTCATGACAATGAATTTTCCCACGGTGAATTGTTGCCAGTGAATTTTCAATCAATGAACCAAATAACATGTTCAGTCCAATTATGATATCCTTGTCATTTGCTTTTGATAGTGGATATTTTTATTGTATATTATATAGAAAATTGTTTTGTGGTTGAAAGTGATATTGAAGATAATATGTGTGATATGGGAATTCTCAATAAAAAATTATGCTTTCATAATTTTTACTTTTAAATTGAATTTATATGTTGGTTATTATAATTTACATTATCGCTCCAATATCATCTTTTTCAATATGTATAACTGTCAAATTTATAATAAATAGAATATTTAATAATTATTAAAAAATTGAATGTCATTTTTAAATATTAGTCTGAAACAATCAAAACATCAGTTGAAAAAATGATGAAGTGGAAGGTTCCTTGATTTTAAAAAATTGAATGTCATAGTCAAACATTAAATCCAAATAGTCAAAACATTGATCAAGGATGATGATTGATCCCAAAATTGTGAGTATCTCTTTGGGAAGAATTTGTACATAGTTAGGATATAACAGTTACCAAATGGGAAGAACTATTATACAAAGCTAAGAGGTATCTTTGCAAATATTAGTCCGGCTAAACTATTAAGATCTTGCATCACAACATCTTCGTTTTGACACCTTATTATATAATGATGATCACATATGAGTTATAATTTTTTTAAACCCTTACTTTGGTAGCGGAAAATGATGTTGGGTTAAAACAAACTTGCTCCTTCTCTTGTATTGATAAATGAGTAAGAAGAGAAAGTAGTGGTAATGCATTTTGTCACAAATCTTAACTTGTGAGCTTCCATTTTGATACGAAAACATGTTTCAATGTTTGAGAATCTTCTATTTGTATGGGAGAATGGGTGACATTTTGGATGTTTGGAAACCATTTTTAGGGTTAATAGCTTTATATGAACATTGTATGAATTTCAACTCAGTTAAGTGTATGCAAGGCTAGTTGTTTTGGTTTTATTCCATTGTAATGAATTCATTATATTTTCTTGCTTTAGTGATATTACAAGTTGATCATATGTATGATATGAAACCATCTTGCCTTTTCCTACTTAGATTTAATTCATCCTTTGATCAGCTGATTATTATGGGTGTTCACCTTTTAGTTATTTCCAATGTTGGAAAACACACTATCCCCTATTGGAAAACACACTGTCCCCTATTAGTTATTTCCAATATTGGAAAACACACTGTCCTCTGTTGGAAAACACACTGTCCCTTGTTGGAAAACACACTGTCCCCTGTTAGTTATTTCCAATGTTGGAAAACACACTGTCCCTTGTTAGTTATTTCCAATGTTGGAAAACACATTGTCCCCTGTTAGTTATTTCCAATGTTGGAAAACATCCCTTTCTTGGATAGAGTTTTCAATGTCTTGAATACTTTTATGTATCTTTCTAGCCACTTTTTTCTCAGCTTTGAGAGTGTCTTTATGATTAGAGAATGTAGATGTTTATTTTAACAAGTTATTTACAAGACTTGTCTACCTTTTTAGATAAGCCTTTCATGTCTAACCTCTTGACTTTATCCACTTCTACATTTTTATTTTCCCATTTCACATACTACACATGCACCTTCCTCAACTTCTCAAGAGTGGGAAGAATCTCTTTAGTCAATACACTATCTATCTCATTCACTTTGGTCTGTAGACTTCTTCAGACTCCTTTTTCATTTCAACTTCTTAAGATACTAGTGGATGCATTTTAATGTTTTTGATATGATACTAGTGGATGCAAGGATACCATCAACAACAACCTAACATACAAACTTTCTTGCCCCTACCTATCATATTGACTATACAATTACATAATAGGGAGAGGATCATTACACCAAATAGATGTTTCATTACTATGAGATATGATTAGTTTTGGTATTAGTTAATAAACACACACTCATTTGTGATTTGGGACACCAAGCCACTCTCACACATAATATTGCATGCAACAATCCTATTGGCTCTCAAAATCACATGCCCTCTCCTCTACACCATTACTCAAAGTGAGATAAAGGTAGTAATATATATCAAATAGATTTACTCACACATCAACAAGGATAGGAATACTTTTTTTCCCTTGCATAAGATTTAGGGTGAATCCATTTCTTATTTAGACTCTAAATAACTTATGAGGATGATCATTGAGACCTTAATACATGATAAAAAAATAAAATAAAAAATTCACTACCATACCTTAATGGTAATCAAGAATAAAAATAATTTCTAAAGAGGGTGTATGAGGCTAGATATTGAAATCATTTGGCCTCTCTTAATTAGAATAATATCAATTTCATCAATTTAGTAATTTAAGGAAAGTATGTGTATATTTTCTAAAGAGTGTGCCAATTAGTTTGATTTGTATATTGTCCAATCTTGATTTCCTAATCAATTTTATGGGAATTATGGTCAATATTAGTGGTAATAGTTTCAATTATGTCCCTTGATTTTATTTTTGAATGTTTTAGGTTTATTTTTTTTAGGATGTTGGATAGTTCTGAAATATGATAAAGGGGGGAAATATGGCTTGAGTTCTATGTTGAATATCAAGTATAAATTCAAGTATCGAGGGAGGTCAAGAATAATTGGTTTATGAAACTTGAAACCAGTACATTATCTATCTCATTCACTTTGGTCTACATCTTTTGAAGTATTTTTAGAGTAGATTCCATTTTCATTTCATATATTTTAGTACTTGCACAAAATAATTGCATGTGGGAAAACATAATGTCGGTTTCCATTATTTCATTTTACATGTTCAAAGTTAAATAATGGAGAGTATGGGGGGGTTATAGTTTAGGGATATGTAAAAATAACCAAATTGATACAACATACATGGTGACTACTTTAATCCATACAAAGACCTTATCTAGTTTAAAATCCAAATATTTTATACCCCTTATCTAAAATTATGTACCCTTTTAAGCCATCTCCTATTTATAAAACTAATTTTCTCACATGACACATAATTTAAGTCAAGGATCTTGTATATCCCCTTAATCTATCCTCTTAGGAAATGAGGTATAGAGGGATAGAGGGATAGGGGGAGGGAGATCCATGGAGAGGTAGGTAAAGAGAGGTAAGGTTGAAGGAATAGAGGGATAGGTAGGTAGAGAGAGTGATGGGAGATAGGGAGAGTAGAGAGGGAAGAGGAGATAGAAGTAGATAGAAGGGGGAAGTTGGGAAGGATAGAGAGGTAGGCAGAAAGAGAGGTGGGTGGGATGGATTGAAAAAAAGGTAGGTCAAGAGGGAGAGGGTGAGTGCAGATAGAGAGAGGGAGGGAGGGAGAGAGAGGGAAAGAGGGAGGGAGAGAGGTGTAGGTACAAAGAGGTAAGGTGCAAGGAATAAATAGAGATGTAGGTAAATCTAGATACAAAGGTAGGGTGGGAGAGGTATAAAGAGAGAGATCTTGTGAGAGAGTGAGAGGGGGGAGGGAGAGATAGATAACTACTTTTCAAATCTATCTCTCCCTCCCTCTATTATAATCTAGTGAAGTACTTTTCAAATCTATCTCTCCCTCCCTCGCTCAGTGACTAGTACCTTATGTTATTTCTACAATTGTGAAATTTTATATGGACTTGGATAGTCTAACCTTTTCAATTTTAACTTATCAACCATCTCTTTTGGTGCTAAAATATATTTACTACCATTTTTTGAATTTATAACACTTATATTTAGTCTTGTATATGTTTCTAAAGATACTTCTCCTTTGTACTAGTTCTTTATCCATACCATCATTGTTTAAAAAAACTCCAATTCCTCTATCACTTTCTTCTTTAATAATTCATAGCTTTTATAAGGCATTTGAATATTTCAAACTTTCATCCACATGCCTTATAAAAACATTTGAGGAAAATTTTGAATGATTAATTATGATGATTGCATCAATTACATGGTAAAAGTGAGCCTTCAATTGTTCAATTAATCAATTATAGTGTAAATATGGATAACATTAATCATTTATAGTTTCATGCAATGGATTATGCAATGATGATATATGTTAGGTATAGGGTTTATGGTTTATGGTTTAACCTAATGGATTAATGCAATGATGATGATGGATTAACCCAAAGAGAGACATAAAGATGGTGTTGAAAGACCTTATAATGAATAAATTGAAGAAAGAGGAAGTAGTAGCTCATAATGAAATAAAAGAATAGATGAATATTAGATAGATGGAGGATGATGTGGTAGATGTAGTGAAACAACCTTCATCATAGAATTAAGGTTGTATAGAGAGAGAGATAAGTAAGGTTGATTCATCATTAGTGCCTCCTTCTCCTATATTATTTAAGATGCCTTCTCTTATAGAATTTGATTCTTTCAGCGTATGGTGCCCATTATACTGAGCTCTATTTTGAAATAGAGAAAGATCTTTGGACTTCAACTCTACTTGAGATTTCAAATTTTAAAACTTCTTTTGCAATGGAAACAATGTTGCAATTTCTACTTCAAATCCCTCCCACCCTACCACTCCCCATCTTCCCCCTTGCCTCTTTCTCTCCCTCTATCCCTCCCACCCTACAACTCCCTATCTCACTCCTTCCCTCTTTCTATCCCTCCCTCTATCCCTCCCACCCTACCACTTCCTATCTCCCTACATCCCCCTCTCTCTCCCTTAGATTAATAAATTTAGATTAGCCTAAAATTAACCTAATGAATTAATGCAATGACGATATATGTTAGGTTTGGAGTTTAGGGTTTAAGGTTTAACCTAATGGGGAGATAAATAGAGGAAGGAGAGAGATATGTAGTGTTAATGTGGGAGGGATAGAGTTACACATATAGAGAGGGGATGGGAGAGGTATGTATAGAGAGATTGAGAGGGAGGGAGGGGGGAGGGGGGGCGAGGGAGGGATAATGTGAGGGGTAGGTGGATAGAGGTTGAATGTGTGTGAGGGAGAGAGGGAGGGAGAGAGCGGTGAGATTGAGAGAAAGAGAGTAGAGAGGTATTTATTGAGGGAAGGTTAGGTAGATAGGGAGAGGGTGAGTGGAGATAGAGAGAGGAAGGGAGGGAAAGAGGGATGGAGGGAGGTGTAGGTAGAGAGAGGTAAGGTAGGTGAGGTAGGCATAAAGAGAGTTGGGGAGAGATGGAGGGGTAGGTGGAGAGAGGTTGTGTGTGTGAGGGAGAGATAGAGAGAGAGGTAAGGAGCACATGTAGATAGGTAGGATATGAGGACCATCCACCTTATCTCTAGACATCATCATACAAGTGAAACTTTTCTTTTATTCCATTAGTCAACATCATCACCACATTTAAAAGAGATAGGTATAGAGAGAGTTAGGTAGAGAGGGAGGGATAGGTGGAGAGAGGTTGTGTGTAGCACATTGTGAAGAGAATTTTATTACTTATAAACTCAAAATATTATAATTTATACATTGGTTGTGTTTGTGATTAAAGTTATGATTAAGAAATTTAAAGAAAAATAAACAATCTAGAGAATGTACTCTTTAACGAACAAGTTGTGGATGAACAAGAAGAGGAAGATATAATTCTTTCAAAGATATTGAAAACTATTTAAAAAAATTATAAGGGACTTAAAATTTGGTGTAGTAAAAATGACATTTCCCTTTCTTCATCTGATTGGAACAAAAAAATGCTCACATTATTTGCAATGTTGGAAAACACACTGTCCCTTGTAAATTATTTCCTTATGATTTTTTTTTTGTTTCATACACACCAACAATGTAATGAATTCCACCTTCAAATTTTAGAAAAACTCTTTGGTACAATAAAAAATACATTTCACTTTCTTCATTTGATTGGAACAAAAAAATGTTCACATTATTTGCAGTGTTGGAAAATACACTATCCCTTGTCACTTATTTCCTTATGAATTTGCAGTGTCAGAAAACACATTGTCTTTTGTCAGTTATGTAATGAAGTCCACCTTCAAATTTTAGAACATTGGAAATATCTAACAGGGGACAATGTGTTTTCCAACAGGGGACAATGTGTTTTCCAATAGGGAGCAAAAAAATGCTCATATTATTTACAGTGTTGGAAAACACGCTGTCCCCTTTATAGGAAATAATTGACAAGGGACAGTGTGTTTTCCAATACTACAAATAATGTGAGCATTTTTTGTTCCTTGTTGGAAAACACACTGTCCCATATTGGAAAACACGTTGTCCCCTGTTAGTTTTTTCCAATGTTGGAAAACACATTGTCCCAGGTATTAGTTATTTCCACTGTTGGAAAACACACTGTCCCCTATTAGTTTTTTCCAATATTGGAAAACACACTGCCCCTTGTTAGTTATTTCCACTATTGGAAAACACATTGTTCCCTATTAGTTTTTTCCAATGTTGGAAAACACATTGTCCCTTGTTAGTTATTTCCCCTGTTGGAAAGCACACTGTCCCCTATTAGTTATTTCTCCTGTTGGAAAACACATTGTCCCCTATTAGTTATTTCTATACATCTTACATTCTAATGATGTCCCTATCCAAAAACATTATCCCTATCTTTCCTTGAAGCTATAAATCTAATTTGGGTGCCTATGTCCCATAATCCACCATCCAAGATATAATTAGATCTTTTAGATTTGATAAATAACCATAAATATGTTAGAACAAATAGGGTAGAATTATAATTTTAATCCTATTTAAAAAACTATTAAGAAAATTTGATATAAACATGATGAAAAACTATATAGTAACAATTATGATATATACATGGGTTGTATTCAATAAGAATCCCTCTCTACCTACCTGATTCTCTCTACCTCTCCCTTCCTCATCTCTCTCTCACACACACACATACTAGATCTCTCTCTTTGTACCTCTCCCACCCTACCTTTATATCTATCTTTACCTACATCTCTCTTTATTCCTTGCACCTTACCTCTGTATAAATGATTAATTTAATCCATATTTACACTATAATTGATTAAACTATAAATGAACTAATGAAACTATAAATGATTAATTTTATCCATATTTTCACTATAATTGATTAATTAAAAAATTGAAGAAGGCTCATTTTTACCATGTAATTGATGCAACCAATCGTAACTAATCATTCATAATTTTCCTCAAATGTGTTTATAAGGAATGTGGATGATATTTTGAAATATTCAAATGCCTTATAGAAGCTATAAAATATTAAAGAAAGTGATTGAGTGGAAACTAGAAGTTTAGGAGGGACTTCCTTTGGAAAATATGCCATCACATCTCTCCCTCCTACTAAGTCCATTTTGGGTCCTTCTATCCCTCCCATCCTACCAATTCATATCTCCATCCTTCCCTCCCTCTATCCCTCCCTCTATCCCTCCCACCCTGCCACTTCTTATCTACATCCTTCCCCCTCTCTCTCTCCCTCATACACACACACAACCTCTCTTAACCTACCCCTTCTTTCCTCCCTCCCTAACTCTCTCTATACCTATCCCTCCCATGCTACCACTCCCTATCTCCATCCTTCCCTTCATCCCTCCCACCCTACCACTCTCTATACCTATCTCTATCTCTCTCCTTCCATCTTTCTCTCCCTCTTATCCCCCCCAGCCTACCACTCTCTCTCTCTCTCTCTCTCTCTCTCTCTCTCTCTCTATTATGATCTAGTCATAACTACTTTAAAATCTAGGTCTTGGAAAAATAGTTTATCAAATCACCATCCCTAAAAATAGGAAGCTTGGAATCTACACCACTCTTGAAATTCTAACACAACCATAAGAATCAATTAGCATTGATTTCTTGAACATAATACCTACAACAACTCACCAACATGAGTAAATATGCATTATGGTTGATGGGTTCTCCATGTTGGAAAACACATTGTCCCTTGTGTAGGAAAAGTGTGTTTTCCAATAGGGGATAGTGTGTTTTCCAACAGGGAACAAAAAAATGCTCACATTATTTGCAATGTTGGAAAACACACTATCCCTTGTCAATTATTTCCTACATAGGGGACGATGTGTTTTCCAACACTGCAAATTCATAAGAAAATAATTGACAAGGGAAGGTGTGTTTTCCAACACTGCAAATCATGTGAGTATTTTATTGTTCCCTATTGGAAAACACACTGACCCTTGTTGGTAAACACACTATCATTTATTTCCAATTGTATTTGTTTCATGGAATTCTGAACTTTAAGAATCTTTGAGTTCATTTGTTCAACTCCACTTATAGCATCATCTCTAACTTTATTTGCTTGCACAAATTCATATGCAATACAAAACCTCTTGAGTTTATCCACTTTTTCATTTCCATTTACCCATCACACATACTGCACCCACACATTCCTCAAATTCTTAAGAGTGAGAAGAATCTCTTCAATCAATACACTATCTATCTAGTGTGTGAGAGAGAGGGGTAGGTAGGGAGAGGGATTCTTATTGAATGCAACCCATGCATATATCATAATTTTTAGGCTTTGTAATAAATTTAAGGAATGTAGAAGTTTTAATATGATGCTCAACACCTCCACACACTATGTGCAATGGATAAATGGAAATGCGAAACTGGAGGTAGCAGGTACTCTAGACCATTGGCTTAGCTTAAAGAGTGTTTTTATGATTACAAAATGTAAATTTTTCTTTTAATGAGCTCTTTAAAATACTTTTCTACCTTTTCAAACAAGACTTTCATGTCTCCACCTAATTGATTCTCTTTTTTTGCATGAAGATCTGATTTTTCCTTTTCCTTATCATCTATTTCTAATTGTATTTGTTCCATGGAATTCTTAAGTTCAAGAATCTTTGACTTCATTTGTTCAACTCCACTTATAGCATCATCTCTCACTTTCTTTGCTTTCACAAATTCATATGCAATACAAAACCTCTTGACTTTATCCACTTTTGCAATTCCATTTGCCCCTTGCACATATATACCTACCTCTACATGTATCCTAATTCACTCTCTCACTCTAGTTTTCTAAGCCTTAGTTACCTCCTAAATAGAATTATAGTATGGGGCACTAGGGAAAGTTCCTCTAGCTAATCATCTCCAAGGTTACATAATAATCAATAGATTATAAAGTCTCAAATATATGGAATTTATATTTATCTCCCCCTCTCTCTCCTTCCCTTTCTACTTCTCTTTATCTCACCTCTCTCTCTCCCTCCACTCTCTCTCTCCTCCTTTCACCCACCTTCTCTCTCTACTTCTCGCTATCTAACCTATCACTCTATACCTCTTTCTCTCTCCCTCCCTCCTTCCCTCTCACAATTTCTCCAACTTCCTCCTCAACTCTCTACTTATCTCTCTCTATCTCATATCTCTATCACCTCTCTCACTTATCTCTATCTCCCCTTCCCTCTCTACTCTCTTTCTCTCTATCTCACCTCTCTCTCCCTCACACACATTCAACCTCTCTCCACCTACCCCTCACATTATCCCTCCCTCCCTCCTTCCCTCTCTCTCACTCTCTTTATGCATACCTCTCCCTCTATAGAGTGCAGATACAGGGAGGGAAGGAGGGAGAGAGGGAGGGAGGCAGGGAGGGAGGGAAAGAGGGAGGGAGATACATGTAGGTGTAGAGAGGTAGGGTGCAAGGAATAAAGAGAGATGTAGATAAATCTAGATACAAAGGTAGGGTGGGAGAGGTATAAAGAGAGAGAGATCTTGTGTGTGAGAGAGAGAGGGGGGAGGGAGAGGTAGATAACTACTTTTCAAATATATCTCTCCCTCCCTCTATTATATGATCTAATGATAACTACTTTTCAAATTTATCTCTCCCTCTCTCATTCACTAACTAGTACCTTATTTTATTTCTATAATTGTGAAATTTTATATGGACTTGGATATTCTAATCTTTTCGATTTTAACTTATCAACCATCTGTTTTGGTGATAAAATATATTTACTACATTGTTTGAATTTATAACACTTATATTTATTCTTGTATATGTTTCTAAAGAGACTTCTCCTTTGTACTAGTTCTTTATCGATACCATAATTGTTTAAAAAAACTGTAGTTGCTCTATCACTTTCTTCTTTAATAATTCATAGATTTTATAAGGCATTTGAATATTTCAAAGTCTCATCCACATGCCTTATAAACATATTTGAGGAAAATTTTGAAGGACTAACTATAATGATTGCATCAATTACATGGTAAAATTGGGCCTTCAATTATTCAATTAATCAATTATAGTGTAAATATGGATAACATTAATCATTTATAGTTTCATGCAATGGATTAATGCAATGTTGATAGATGTTAGGTTTATGGTTTATGGTTTAGAGTTTAACCTAATGTATTAATGCAATGATGATGATGGATTAACCCAAAGAGAGACATAAATATGGTGTTGAAATACCTTATAATTAATAAATTGAAGAAAGAAGAAGTAGTAGTTCATGATGAAATAAAATTGAATAGATGAATATTAGATAGATGGAGGATGATATGGTAGATGTAGTGAAACAACCTTCATCATATAATTAAGGTTCTATAGAGAGAGAGAGAAAAGTAAGGTTGATTCATCATTAGTGCCTCCTTCTTCTATTATTATTTAATATGCCTTCTCCTATAGGATTTGATTCTTTCAATGTATGGTGCTCATTCTACTAAGCTCTATTTTGAAATAGAGAAATATCTTAGGACTTCAACTCTACTTGAGATTTCAAATGTGAAAACTTCTTTTGCAATGGCAACAATGTTGCAATTTCTACTTCAATTCCCTACCACTCCCTATCTCCCTCCTTGCCTCTTTCTCTCCCTCTATCCCTCCCACCCTAAAACTCCCTATCTCACTCCTTCCCTCTTTCTCTCCCTCCTTCTATCCCTCCCGCCCTACCACTTCCTGTCTCCCTACATCCCCCTCTCTCTCCCTTATATTTATGCACAATGATGATATATGTTAGGTTTAGGGTTTAAGGTTTAACCTAATGGAGATAGAAATAGAGGAAGGAGAGAGATATGTAGTGTTAAGGTGGGAGGGATAGAGATACACATTTAGAGAGGGGATGGGAGAGGTATGCATAGAGAGAGTGAGAGAGAGGGAAGGAGGGAGGGGGGAGGGGGGAGAGGGGGAGGGATGGATAATGTGAGGGGTAGGTGGAGAGAGGTTGAATGTGTGTTAGGGAGAGAGGGAGAGAGAGAAAGGTGAGACCTACAGTACAATAGATCAATCATTGTTTCCAAAGAAAAATTATCAACAATTCTAAAAATTGCTTCCAAGATACACATGTACGGAAATTATGTGGTAAGTATGCACTCTTATCAAATTTAATATAGCTAACTTTATCTCAGTCATTATAGCTAACACAAACTATATTTATAATATGAGAGTTCCATGGATTTTCACGAAATAAGAACCAAGACCCAAAAGAATAAACTTAATATTACCAAAGTTTTTAAATCCTACAAAGCCACAACACCTTTATTCCTTGCAAATAGAAAAAAAATATTGACACCCAACTCACAATTATACCATAGAACACTAGCAGGAATTATATCTTTCTAGCTAATAATGTGTTCCCTTCAAATAACACTACATTTTAAATATATTTAATGTACAATTGGTTGAACCATGGTGTTTTGGTTCTTGTCATCAAGATTCAAAACCTTTACTGAAGTTTTATTGTTGAGTTTTGATGCAGGAGATGAGATCTCATTGAAGTGTTATTGTTGAGTTTTCATATTAGAGAAAGGCATTTTTTATTTATGTTTTTCACAAATTTTTGACACTTCTTTCTAGAAGCTTGTTTTCTTATCTGTAGTGTGTTTTCCAACATTATTTGTACTGTTGGAAAACACACTATCCCTTATCAATTATTTCCACAAGGGACATTGTGGTTTCCATCACTGCAAATGATGTTGGAAAACACACTGTCCCTTGTTAGTTATTTCCAATTAGTTATTTCCTTGTTGGGAAACACACTGTCATTTTTTGTTCCTTGTTTGAAAACATAGTGTCCCCTATTGGAAAACACACTGTCCATTTTTTGAAAACACACTGTCCCCTTTTAGAAAACACGCTGTCCCCTATTGGAAAACACATTGTGTCAACCTTCAAATTTGAAAACCCATTGTCCCCTGTGTAGGAAAACACATTGTCCCCTGTGTAGCAAAAGTGGACAGGGGACATCATTAGAATGTAAGAACCAATTAGGATAGAGAGGAAATAGGTTGTGTACAACGTTTGAAATACCAAAAAGCATAAAATTTGAAAACCCACCAATTCAAATGCCTTCTGAACACTTACAATGAGACCTACAGTACAATAGATCAATCATTGTTTCCAAAGAAACATTATCAACAATTTTGAAAATTGCTTCCAAGATACACATGTACGGAAATTATGTGGTAAGTGTGTACTCTTAATTCATGCTTCTCCAATTGGTGATGTTTGTGCCTGGTTGTCTCTGTCCTATTTTATCTCGGTTGTTATAGCTAACACAAACTATATTTATAATATGAGAGTTCCATGTTTTTTCATGAAATAAGAACCAAGACCCAAAAGTATAAACTTAATATTACCAAAACATTATATATTAGCATTCTTCTAAAACATTTTTCACCATCACCCTTTATCATACCAACCCAAAAACATTATCCTTATCCCTCATCCATCCTATAAATCTATTTTGGGTGCTTATTTCCCATAATCAACCATCACATCTCCCCCTCACACTAAGTCCATTTTGGGTCCTTCTATCCCTCTATCCCTCCCACCCTACCACTTCGTATCTCTAACCTTCCGTCTTTCTCTCCCTCCCTCTATCCCTCCCACCTTACCACTTCCTATCTCCCTCCTTCCCTCTCTCTCTCCCTCACACACACACACACAACCTCTCTCCATCTACCCCTCCTTCCCTCCCTTCCACCCTACCACTCCCTATCTCCCTCCTTCCCTCTATCCCTCTAAGGGTGTGTGCAAGGGAGATAGGGAGTGGTAGGGTGGGAGGGATAGAAACCAGTATACTTTCCTTATCTCCCATCACTCTCTCTACCCATATACTATTGTAAAACCCTCTACATGTAACAAACCAGCTGGTTAGTCACCCCTCAGGTCAATTTTACTAGTCAAGCCTTACCTCTCTCTACCTACCTCTCCATATCTCCCTCATGTCCTCTCTCTCCCTTGGACAGTGTGTTTTCCAATAGGGGGCAGTGTGTTTTCCAAAAGGGGACAATGTGTTTTCCAATAGGGGACAGTGTGTTTTCCAATAGGGAACACAAAAATGCTCACATTATATATAGTGTTGGAAAATGTGTTGTCCCTTGTCAATTATTTCCTTATGAATTTGCAGTGTTGGAAGACACACTGTCCCCTATGTAGGAAATAATTGACAAGGAACAGTGTATATTCCAACATTGCAAATAATGTGAGCATTTTTTTGTTCCTTGTTGGAAAACACACTGTCCCCTATTGGAAAACACATTGCCCCCTATTGGAAAACACACTGTCCCCTATTAGTTTTTTCCAATATTGGAAAACACACTGTCCCTTGTTAGTTATTTCCACTAATGGAAAACACATTGTTCCCTATTAGTTTTTTCCAATGTTGGAAAACACACTGTCCCCTATTAGTTATTTCCCCTATTGGAAAGCACACTGTCCCCTATTAGTTATTTCCCCTGTTGGAAAACATATTGTCCCCTGTTAGTTATTTCTAGACATCTTACATTCTAATGATGTCCCTATCCAAAAACATTATCCCTATCTCTCCTTGAAGCTATAAATCCAATTTGGGTGCCTATGTCCCATAATCCACCACCCAAGATATAATTAGATCTTTTAGATTTGATAAATAACCACAAATATGTTAGAACAAATAGGGTAGAATTAGAATTTTAATCCTATTTTTAAAAAATTTAAGAAAATTTGATATAAACATGATGAAAAACTATATAATAGTTCAATTATGATATATACATGGGTTGTATTCAATAAGAATCCCTCTCTACCTACCTAAGTCTCTCTACCTCTCCCTTCCTCATCTCTCTCTCACACACACATACTAGATCTCTCTCTTTGTACCTCTCCCACCCTACCTTTGTATCTATCTTTACCTACATCTATCTTTATTCCTTGCACCTTACCTTTCTATAAATGATTAATTTAATTCATATTTACTCTATAATTGATTAAACTATAAATGATTAATTTTATCCATATTTTCACTATAATTGATTAATTAAAAAATTCAAGAAGGCTCACTTTTACCATGTAATTGATACAATCATCGTAACTAATCATTCATAATTTTCATCAAATGTGTTTATAAGGCATGTGGATGAGATTTTGAAATATTCAAATGCCTTATAGAAGCTATGAAATATTAAAGAAAGTTATTGAGTGGAAACTAGAAGTTTAGGAGGGACTTCCTTTGTAAAATACGCCATCATATCTCTCCCTCCTACTAAGTCCATTTTGGGTCCTTCTATCCCTCCCATCCTACCAATTCATATCTCCATCCTTCCCTCTTACTCTCCCTCCCTCTATCCCTCCCACCCTACCACTTCTTATCTACATCCTTTCCCCTCTCTCTCTACCAATTCATAATTTCCAACATTGGAAAGAACTAACAGGGGACAATGTGTCATCACTATATTCTAATGATGTAACCCTTTTTCATATGATGAGGACATTGATTTGGTAGATGAACCCAAAACATTTGTGGCACATCTTTCATCAATAATACAAATGTTATTGCCTACCTGGTACACAGACTTTATGTTAAAGTATACACATCTTATTAATACTTTAGGTGATTTATAACCATCTAGGTATGTTTTGAGTGCATATTTTTATGTTTGAGGATGATGCATAAAATTATAAATTACCGCTATCTTGTGAATCCAACATTTTAGAATTTCAATTTCTTCGTAATACTTTGAATACTAGTGCATGACATTGAGACTATCTCTATTTTTTCACCCATGGTTTCATATTGTTCTAGATGTTGATATAGAACATAAAATATATTGGAAAAAATGCATTTGATCTATTCTTTAAGAGGATTAAATTTTGTACATGAAAAGCTTATCTATTGATAACATCAACTTTACATAGATTAGATGTAAAAATCTATCCTACATGGAAGGGTTGTCACCCCAAAAGATTTCATACAATTCAAGATCATAGAAATGAGGAAGATGGTCCTCTAATAGAAAGATAAAAACCCTAAATGATAGTGATACATTCTCTACAATGAGATATTTTATGTATTTATAATATTTTATGCATTTAGAATGTAAGATGTCTAGAAATAACTAACATGGGACAATGTGTTTTCCAACAGGGGAAATAACTAACAGGGGACGGTGTGTTTTCCAACAAGGGACAATGTGTTTTCCAACATTGGAAAAAACTAATAGGGGATAGTGTGTTTTCCAACAATGGAAATAACTAACAAGGGACAATGTGTTTTCCAAAAGGGGACAGTGTGTTTTCCAAAAAGGGACAGTGTGTTTTTCGAAAAGGGACAATGTGTTTTCTAACATTGGAAAAAACTAATAGGGGACAGTGTGTTTTCCAACAAGGAACAAAAAAATGCTCACATTATTTGCAGTGTTGGAAAACACATTGTCCCTTGTCAATTATTTCCTATATAGGGGATAGTGTGTTTTCCAACACTACAGATTCATAAGGAAATAATTCACAAGGGACAATGTGTTTTCCAACACTATAAATAATGTGAGCATTTTTTGTTCCCTATTGGAAAACACACTGTCCCCTGTTGGAAAACACATTGTCTCCTTTTGGAAAACACACTGTCCCCGTTTGGAAAACACATTGTGTCCTGTTGGAAAATACACTGTCCAAGGGAGAGAGAGGACATGAGGGAGATATTGAGAGGTAGGTAGAGAGAGGTAAGGTTTGACTACTAAAATTGACCTGAGGGGTGACTAACCAACTCGGTTATTACATGTAGAGGGTTTTACAATAGTATATGGGTAGAGAGAGTGATGGGAGATAGGGAAAGTAGAGAGGGAAGAGGGTATAGAATTTGATAGAAGGGGGAAGTTGGGAAGGATGGAGAGGTAGGTAGAAAGAGAGGTGGGTGGGATGGATTGAGGGAAAGGTAGGTCAAGAGGGAGAGGGTGAGTGTAGATAGAGAGAGGGAGGGAGGGAGAGAGAGGGAGGGAGAGACGTGTAGGTACAAAGAGGTAAGGTTCAAGGAATAAAGAGAGATGTAGGTAAATCTAGATACAAAGGTATGGTGGGAGAGGTATAAAGAGAGAGATCTTGTGTGAGAGAGAGAGAGAGGTGGAGGGAGAGTTAGATAACTAATTTTCAAATCTATCTCTCCATCCCTCTATTATGATCTAGTGATAAATACTTTTCAAATCTTTCTCCCCCTCCCTCGCTCATTGACTAGTACCTTATGTTATTTCTACAATTGTGAGATTTTATATGGACTTGGATATTCTAATCTTTTCAATTTTAACTTATCAACCATCTCTTTTGGTGCTAAAATATATTTACTACCATTATTTGAATTTATAACGCTTATATTTAGTCTTGTATATATTTCTAAAGAGACTTCTCCTTTGTACTAGTTCTTTCTCGATACCATCATTGTTTAAAAAAAATTATAGTTGCTCTATCACTTTCTTCTTTAATAATTCATAGCTTTTCTAAGAAATTTGAATTTTTCAACTCTCATCCACAGGGGGGCAGTGTGTTTTCCAACAGGGAACAAAAGAATGCTCACATTATTTGCAGTGTTGGAAAACACATTGTCCCTTGTGTAGGAAACATGGAAATGTAGAACTGGAGCAACAAGTACTGGATAATGTAACCTGTCTCTTAACAATACACCATCACATCTCTCCCTCCTACTAAGTCCATTTTGGGTCCTTCTATCCCTCCCACCCTACCAATTCATATCTCCCTCCTTCCCTCTATCTCTCCCTCCCTCTATCCCTCCCACCCTACCACTTCTTATCTCCATCCTTCCCCCTCTCTCTCCCTCACACACACACATACAACCTCTCTTAACCTACCCCTCCTTTCCTACCTCCCTAACTCTCTCTATACCTATCCCTCCCATGCTACCACTCCCTATCTCCATCCTTCCCTTCATCCCTCCCACCCTACCACTCTCTATACCTATATCTATCTCTATCCTTCTATCTTTCTCTCCATCCTATCCTTTCCACCCTACCACTTCCTATCTACCTCCTTCCCTCTTTCTCTCTCCCTCCCTCTATTATGATCTAGTCATAACTACTTTCAAATATAGGTCTTGGGAAAATAGTTTATGACATTCAAATATTTCACCAAATCATCCATCCCTAAAAATAGGAAGCTTGGGATCTACACCACTCTTGAAATTCTAACACAACCATAAGAATCCATTAGCATGGATTTCTTGAGCATAATTTACCTACAAAAAATCACCAACATGAGTAAATATGCATTATGGTTGATGGTTTCTCCATGATTTCCATCATATCACATGCAGAAAAATCTCACCATGATAAATGCCTTATGTCTTTTCTTCACAATCCACCATCACATCTCCCCCTCCCACTAAGTCCATTTTGGATTATTTTATCCCTCCCACCATACAACTTCCTATCTCTCTCCTTTCCTCTTTCTCTCCCTCCCTCTATCTCTCCCACCTACCACTTCCTATCTCCCTCATTCCCCCCTCTCTCCCCAACAAACACACACAAAAGTGGATAAAAGTGTAGTATGTGCAATTGGAAAATGGCAATACAAAAGTGGATAAAGTCAAGAGGTTTTGTACTATATATGAAATTGTGCAAGAAAATAAAGTGAGAGATGATTGTATAAGTGGAGTTGAACAAATGAAATCAAAGATTATTGAACAAAAATTATATTCAAATTAATTTAATTACTAGCCATATTAATAAACTCAAATTAATTTAATTACTAGCCCTCTCTAGATGATATTGATTTTTTCAGATAGAGGGGGAAAGTTTGGAAGGAGGGAGATGTAGGTAGAAAGAGAGGTGAGTGGGATGGATTAAGGGAAAGGTAGGTAGAGAGGGAGAGGGTGAGTGGATATAGAGAGAGGGAGGGAGGGAGAGAGAGAGAGAGAGAGAGAGGGGGAAAGAGAGGTGTAGGTGGAGAGGTGAGGGTGTGTGTGAGGAAGATAGGGAGTGGTAGGGTGGGAGGGATAAAAGGACCACAAATATGTTACAACCAATAGGGTAGAATTAGAATTTTAATCCTTAAAAGGTATCTTAAGAACCTTTGATATAAAAATGATGAAAAACCATATAGTGACAATTATAATATATACATGGGTTGTATTAAATAAGAATGCCTCTCTCTACCTCTCCTCCCTCTCTCACATACACAAATGAAAAGATGGAATCTACTTTGAAAACACTTAAAAATTAGCAAACCAAAATTAATGAAATAGATAATGTATTGATTGAAGATATTCTTCCTACTCTTCAAAATTTGATGAAGGAACATGTGCACTATGTGCAATGGGAAAATGGCAATGTAGAAGTGGATAAATTCAAGAGATTTGGAGTGATGGATAACTACCTCATGGAACAATTGTAATCTCTCTCATATATTATGATATCTTGATGCTTGAATTGCATCATTCTTGACAGCAAGATTTTGCAAATAGAAGCCTTTACCCTTCATTATCATCGACACATTTTCTAGTAAGTGTGTGCTACCATTTTTCTATTAAAAATCGTCCAACAATACGAAGACTATGTTGGTTTAAAGAGAAATCCACATTCCATTCATAGTATTCAATCAAGCATCTAAGAGACCATATCAAATAGAGCAAGGGTACAGTCCATTTTAACTCTATCTAAGAATCAAGGCTATTTAAAGTAAAAGGTATTATTTATTTTCTTTATCTTTATGTTTATAGGGGGAATATAGGTTTGAATTATATATTGTTAAAATAAGGTGAACTATTAAAAAATTTAATGCTCCAAGAAGTATGCAAATCTAGTTTTATCAGTGCGATTTTGGATTCATAGATATAATGTGAAAGCCTAAAATTAGCAAATAGAAATTAGTTAACCATATGATATGATTGAAAAAAAAGTGAGATTATGAGTGATATGATTGTGCTTGTTCTAAGCTCAATAGTGGAGAGCTCAGGGAGGATTGGTAGGGGGGGATACATAAAACTAATCAAATTGACCTAAGGGGTGACTAACCAATTGGTTTTTTATGTGTAGAAGGTTTTACAATAGTATGTGGGTTGCAGGTTTTATAACACTTGGTGGTTTCCAACATGCATTTATAGTAATGAATTTTTTTTCTTAATTAGAGAGTTAGGGAGAGAGGTAGAGATAGGTGGAGAGAGGGAGGGAGAGATCTAGAGATAGGTGGAGAGAGGGAGGGAGAGAGATAGAGATAGGGAGAGGTGGAGAGGGGGAAGGAGGGAGATAGGGAGAGGTAGTTAGAGAGATGTAAGGTGAACAAAATAGAGAGAGGTAGGTAGAGAGATGGATATAGGTAGGGTGGGAGAGGTAGAGAGAGGTGGTACGTGTGTGAGAGAGAGAGGGGGAGAGGTAGAGAGGGGTAGGTACAGTGAGGGAGTTGTGGGTGGGAGGGATCGAGGGAGTGAGAGAGAGAGCGAAGGAGAGAGTGAGTGATAAAGGGGGGATAGATGGAAAGATAGAGAGGGGGGGAAGATAGACAAAGGGAGGGAGAAGAAGGATAGGAGGAATAGTGAGAGAGGGGTGATAGAGAGAAGTATAGAGGAATGGGGGGAGGGAGAGGTCTAGTGAGGTAGCATGGGAGTGATAAAGGGAGAGAGGAAATAAGAGAGACATGGAGAGGTAGGTAGAGAGAGGTAAGGTTGAAGGAATAGAGGGAGATGTAGGTAGAGTGAGGGGAGATAGGGAAAGTAGAGAAGGAAGGGGAGAGAGAAGTAGATAAAGGGGGGAAGTTGGGAAGGAGGGAGATGTAGGTAGAAAGAGAGGTGGGAAGGATGGATTAATGACAAGGTAGGTAGAGAGGGAGAGGGTGAGTGGAGATAGAGAGGGAGCGAGGGAGAGAGAGAGGGAAAGAGGGAGGTGTAGGTAGAGAGGTAAGGGTGTGTGCGAGGGAGAGAGGGAAGGAGGGAGATAGGGGTGGTAGGGTGGGAGGGATAGAAAGACCCAAAATAGACCTAGTAGGAGGGGGAGATGTGATGGTGGATTATGGGACATATCCACCCAAATTGGATTTATAGCTTCAAGGAGGGATAGGGATAATTTTTTTGGATAGGGATAACAGGGGACAGTGTGTTTTCCAACAAGGAACAAAAAAATGACAGTGTGTTTTCCAATAGGGAACAAAAAAATGACACTATGTGTTTTCCAACAGGGAACAAAAAAATGAGACTATATTTTTTCCAATAGGGGAATAACTAATTGGAAATAACTAATAGGGGATAGTGTGTTTTCCAACATTATTTACAATGTTGGAAAACACATTATCCCTTGTCAATTATTTCCACAAGGTACAATGTATTTTCCAACACTGCAAATAATGTTGGAAACACAGCATCCCCTGTTGGAAAACACACTATCCCTTGTCAGTTATGTAATGAAGTCCACCTTCAAATTTTAGAACAACTCTTTGGTTATAGTGAAAATGACATTTCACTTTCTTGATATGACTGGAACAAAAAATGCTCACATTATTTACAGTGTTGGAAAATAGACTATCCCCTGTATAGGAAAAGTGGACAGGGGACATCATTAAAATGTAACAGGGGACAATGTGTTTTCCAACATTGAAAATAACTAACAGGGGATAGTGTGTCATCCCTATATTCTAATGATGTACCCCTTGTTCATTTGATGATGACATTAATTTAGTAGATGAACCCAAAACATTTGTGGCACATCTTTCATCAATAATACAAATGTTATTGCCTACCTGTTACATAGACTTTGTGTTAAAGTATACATATCTTATTAATACTTTAGGTGATCTATAACCATCTAAGTATGTTTTGAGTGCATATTTGTAAATTTTGAGGATGATGCATAAAATTAAAAATCGCCGCTATCTTGTGAATCCAACATTTTAGAATTTCAATTTCTTCGTAATACTTTGAATAGTAGTGCATGACATTGAGACTATCTCTATTTTTTCACCCATGGTTTCATATTGTTTTAGATGTTGATATAGAACATAAAGTAGATTGGGCAAAACGCATTTGATCTATTCTTTAAGAGCATAAAATTTTGTACATGAAAAGTTTATCTATTGATAACATCAACTTTACATAGATTAGATGTAAAAATCTATGCTACATGGAAAAGTTGTCATCCCCAAAGATTTTATACAATTAAAGATCATAGAAATGAGGAAGATGGTCATCTAATAGAAAGACAAAAACCCTAAATGGCAGTGATCCATTCTCTACAATGAGATATTTTATGCATTTACAATAGTTTCAATAGCAACGACTCTTCCTAAGCCCTCAACGTTTTCAGAGTTATCATTTTCCTCTCAAATATCAAACAAAGATTTCTTTATATTGTGAATTCTTTCATGTGTGAATTTTGCTCCCTCTGTCCAAATTGGAGTACCAACCTATTAAGACATCCAACAATCACATCAAATCTATATAGCTGAATAAAAGAAAAAACATTTTTTTCTTTAATAATTTATCAAGTTCATGTCAAAGAATCCTACCAAAACAATGTGCAAGCCAACATGTTTTCCTGTTGCTATATTTCTAGGACCGTCATCAAAGAAAATCTGCAAGCTAAAACAACAAACTTAATAAACTTAGGAAAGATGCTAAAATGACAACATAAACTAAAAGTAAACTGATCATCAAGCCCATAGACACATATTGTTCTTTTGGGATTAGCATTTGCGAGGAGAGCACACTTTATAGCCTCTTTTGAGGGTTTGCAAAGAATAGATATGTCCCATGTGTTACTATTTTCAACAATTTTTGGATGAGAATTGAGTGTTTCAAAAAATCACACCTTCAAAACAATCTTCCAACCCAAGTTTTCTCAACACTTTTGCAGCATGAACTTTGTCACCATTTGTAAATATTTATCTCACAATATAAAGGATTGAGTAGTATGCTTTCAAATTTCAAACAATTCTATGGTTTCTCAAGAACCAAGAACTTAAAATTGTTTTCAACTTTTAAGAATCCAAATATTTTGAGATGTATAAACTTACAATTTTTCTTTGAGGCGTGATTAATAACAAGCTCTTCAAAATTGCATCATGTTTAAGGTTCTCGTATGACAATCTTCCATGAACAAAATTGTAAAAATAATTAATTAAAAATAGTAGTTTACAAAAAAAAAGCAACAAAGAATTTGAATTAAAAGTGTACCAAATAAATTTGAAAGACCTGAGACCTGAGACCTGAGAGAGAAAGATATCTATACAAACAACAATACTCTAAGAATTTGAATTAAACTGGAAATATCATCCTCTGCAATACAAATAGGAAAACTGTCATAATTCAGCACATTCTCATATGGCAGTTGTATGCCATCCTGCAAAAGAACAAACAAACTTGAGGAATGCGTTCTTTCACTATCTCAGACACAGTGTACATATCAAAATAACTACTTGTAATTTTAGAAGAATGAAACATTTCAAATTATGATTGTTGCTCAAGTAATTATTGCAAAGAAATATGAGCATAAGACAATAAATTTTTGATGATGTTTGGCAATTATTATGTCACAGGTGGTAGCATTCCAAATTACAACCATTTGGACCAATATGGTGGTAGTATAGACCTATTTACAAATGGTCAAGATGGGGCAAGACATGATAAAAAAAAATTGGCAGCCGTCAATGATAAGGATGCCCAATCAAGAGAAGCAAGGAAAATGGGATAAATTGTATTCAACTCGATGTATCTTTCAACACCCCAACACTCAAAATAGTAACCAATGAAACCTGGAGTGCTTACAGTTATATCCAATTCAAGTACATTTGTTTGTTAGAAGATAATAATATGAATATGCATTCAAAGCCATGGATTTACATATCTTGGAGATTGAAAATTAACATGTCTATCATACATGGCACACACTTGTCGGTAGATGTAGATTTTGTATATTGACTGCATGAAATTATGGCACCATAGGACTGAAATTGCCAGATATGCTCAAAATGGATTTATTGAAGAGCCTTTTTGTTTTTTTTAATAATTTTCAAGCAAATGCAATTGACAGGTTAGAACCGGACTCCACAACTTTGGCCAACATCCTTTCTGCCTGCGCTAAAATGGGTGCATTGAAATAGGTGTAAAGACCGTAAAGGAATAATGGAAGGGGGAATTTTGACAGCCGCCATGCTCTGATAGAGATGTATGCAAAAATACAGACGCATAGACAAGGCATGTGAATTGTTTGGTGGAGTAACTCAAGAACGTGGTTTCATGAATGCAATGGTTGCAGGTTATGCACAAAATGGATTTGCAGAAAAGGATTTAGAAACCTTCAAGCAAATGCAATTGGCAGGTGCAAAACCAAATTCTTCAAGAAAATGCAATTGACAGGTTAAAACCGAACTCCACAACTTTGGCCAACATCCTATCTGCCTGCGCTAAAATGGGTGCTTTGAAACAGGTGTGAAGACAATAAAGGAATAATGGAAGGGGGAATTTTGACAGCCACCATGCTCTGATAGAGATGTATGCAAAAATATGGACGCATAGACAATGCATGTGAATTGTTTGATGGAGTAACTCAAGAACATGGTTTCATGAATGCAACGGTTGCAGGTTATGCACAAAATGGATTTGTGGAAAAGGATTTAGAAACCTTTAAGAAAATGCAATTGGCAGGTGTAAAACCAAATTCTTCAAGAAAATGCAATTGATAGGTTAAAACCGAACTCCACAACTTTGGCCAACGTCCTGTCTGCCTGTGCTAAAATGGGTGCTTTGAAACAGGTGTGAAGACAATAAAGGAATAATGGAAGGGGGAATTTTGACAGCCGCCATGCTCTGATAGAGATGTATGCAAAAATATGGACGCATAGACAATGCATGTGAATCGTTTGATGGAGTAACTCAAGAACGTGGTTTCATGAATGCAATGGTTGCAGGTTATGCACAAAATGGATTTGTGGAAAAGGTTTTAGAAACCTTCAAACAAATGCAATTGTGGCAGGTGTAAAACCAAATTCCTCAACCTTTACCAGTGTCTTGCCGACGTATGCTAAAATGGGGTTTTTCGAACATTGATGTCATTGAACGAAACACCAGCATTGTTTATCTGCAGACAAGCACAAGAAAACATTAGACCCATAACACACAATCTGAGACCATATCCGCTATGCCAAGCATCACCAAAGCCACCAAAACCAACAGAAAACCCACCATCTGAAGCGGCAACCATTTTAGAAGCCACATCGCCACTCCATAGTCGATTTCCCAAGCATTTCTCTCCGCATAACATGGACCTGGAAAACAAAAATCCAAAACAGTTGCCGCTTGTTCATCAAATCATTATAACAAATGAAAATGGTTTTTAAAACTTTCATTCCTCCCGCTCATTTTTAAATTTAAAAACCTCCCGCTCATTTTTAAACACCCGCTGATTTTTCAAAATCTATACATTTGAAAAAGTGGCTCCGTTTGTCAACTTTTGTCGTTTGTTTCCATCTCCTTCCACCGTGAGTGCATTTTTTCCAATGTTGGGATGTCGATGGGATGGTATGTTATAACATGACATACATAGGTGGATTTTTTCTAGCAGTTAGCTTTCGCCGAATAAGTTATGATGGGTTATTTAATCATTTTCTAATCGCAACATGGCCAAAAATGGTGTCCTGAAAAGTTTCAAATTTTCAAATTCTAAGGACAACCCATTTCTTATTTTGGTCAACAACCTACATAGATTCATTTTTATCAAAACCAGAGGTCATTTGATACATTATTTTAATGTACTTCTGTTACGGCGAACACATCCTAGGGCCAGTTTACAAAGGAGGTACCTGAATTTTAAGGGCTAGGAAAAATTTGAGAAAATGGGTTTTCTCTAAATAATTGATTATGATCACATGCAAAATTTCATGGCTCAAGTGTCCCGGTTTGCATGCAGTAAATTTCTCCATTTGGCTTGCAGGCGTAATTAGAAGTCACAAATTTTTGTAAAGTTTCAAATGTCAATATTTAAAATATTTTGAATATTTTAAATATTGTGAAAATGAAAAGGGGAAAATATAAATGCATTTATAATGTTTTGAAGGAAAAACAAGTTTAATTCTTAGCTCTAATTGATCCAGAGGCGGCTTTCACGGCTTTCATGGTTGCTTGCAAAAACCTCATGCCTCTGGCTAAAAATCTGTCTTTTCCATTTATAATCAGCAATGTAACTTTTTCATCAATAAATTCTGATTGGGAAGGTTTATTTAATGTCTTCCTCAGTTTTGGAAAACTTTTGGTTGCACAACAAAGTCTCCATCGTTTGTTGTGTGAAGGCTTCTCACTTCCAATCAACAAGCGATTATGGAAGCTTTCCATCACTGGCTCTTACACTGTCATTTGTCCTTTCTCCCATTTTCTATTCAATGGCCGATGAGCGATGGTCATCACCCATTGTTGGTTTATTCCACATTTCTTCCACCCGATGCACGATGCATAGGAGAGGAGCGATGGATTGGAAAAAGAGTGTGGTGGGTCCCAGGAAGAAATTATAGGCACAGGGAATGGTGCCAAATGATTTTTTTTTTTAAACTTCTCTGCAAAGTAAAAATGCTTTACCAGAGGTGCAAATATTTTAAATAAAATAGCAAAATGATGCATGGGTAAATTTCATTTCAACTCTAGCCTTTGCACTATCACGGGTTGTTGCTCCCATTTTCCTTGGAGATGAGCGATGGATGCTGGAGAAGTTGAGATGTGCTTGTGAATGGATTAAATTGCATGGGTAAATTTTTTGAGCCCATATTAAATATTAAATATTCAAAATCCCTCACAAAGCAAAATTTGAGTATGAGATAAAAATGCAAAATAAAGGCGTGGTTAATGATTTTCACAGGGAGACCATTTTTAACCACAAGGTAAATGGAGTTGAGTGAAATATTTTCACAGGTAGATTATTTTTTAACTGCAAGGAAGTAAATATTTTTACAAATGGATTATTATTTTCCTAGATGAGGCAAGAATATTTTGGTGGGAAAATGTCTCTTGCAAATATTACTGTCTGGAGATGAAATGTAAGTGAAATTTATTCTTAATTGCAAGGCAAATGAAATGTAATTTCGTCAATAACCTGAGGCTTGTTTTCTCCTTAATATAAAAGGAATTCAAGGCTATTTGGTAGGGGTATTTTGTCAAATTCTAGACCTAGAAAATGTATAGTAAGAACATAGAAATATTTTTGAGCTATTGCTTAGGATTTGGGTTAGCTGAGTGAATTTTTTCAATTAGCTAGCTTCTGAGCATACCTGAATATAAATGCTAGTCTCTCAAGCCTATTGTCTCTCCATTTTGATATTGTATATGAATTATTACTGAATTGGGATCAAGAATTTTTTCATTAATTGTCTTAGTCTCTCACTCTGACATATGATTTAATTATTGCTCTGATCTAATGGATGAGTTAAATGCTTTAGTTAAATCATTGATTCATGCTTGTGTCATTTGGATTTGGTAAGTAGTCACAGGATTTTGAGTGTTAATCTATAATTGTAAGGCAATTGCAAAGATTATGGATGTTCATAATTAAATTTTTCTTTTATTTTAGTTTACTTTGTTTTGAGTCCATGCCCTGAGATATGACACTAATCTTAAGGTGTTGAATGCATTTCCTATGCTTCTGGTATTTGATTTGAGAACAATCTTTTATAAATACAGCTCCAATTGACCTACCTTTGTTGTGTGATAAGTCTCAGCTTTTAGTTGTTAAATCTTTAAAGGAATTGCCAACTTCTTTAAAGATTTCACCTATTTAGCATCAAATGAGAATATGGTTGCTTAATGTGCAATGTACATGAAGATCTTTTGAAATAATATTATAGGTGCATTGTAGAATCACCCTCCTAGGTTTTCCAGAGCCTGAAGTGCAGGAGGAAAGCTTAATTTCTTTCTCTCATTTGTTGGCCCAACCTTTTTTAGGTTGCTAATCATTGGATTTGGTAGATCCATAGGCTACCCTGAAGAGCTGGTTGGTATTTAAAAATCACCAACAACTTGGATCTTGAATTTTTGTAATAAAGCTTTGAAATATTTCTCTTGAGTTGCTCTTAACAATAATTTTTGTGTCTTGCTTCTTGTTATATTTCAAATGATGCAATAACTAGGTATTTATAGGCATTTATTCAATTTCTCACAAATTAGATCCCAATAGCTAACATTTGTAACCTAAATTTCAAATGTTAAAATGTTGACACCGACATATTTAAATCTTGAGCCCAAAAGAATAGGGGGACAAAGTCGCCCAAGGGCATCCCCATCTTGACCCTATTTTCTAAGGATTTAGGTGTCGTGTTAAAAGAATTAAATGAATTCATTTTTTTTATGCTTGCAATTTATCAAAAAATGGTAGATAAGCCTCAAAATGCATAATTTAAGAAATTAGGGTTTAATCAGGTCCAATAATTTAAGGAGTAAAACATAGTGTGAAATTATCAAGGGTGACAATTTTTGACGCTACAACACCACAATCCTAGTAGAAGTTGCAAAGAGCAAAATGAATGAGGAAAGGAAGAAATGTGCAATAGCTCATACATAGTTGGAGTCCCACATCAATACACTTAAAAACATGGCCAATGACATCAATGCATTATATCAATTATGCCTATAATGGCCCACATTAACTATAAAGCACTAAAAAACCAAATGGATCAAATAGATATGTAAATATTGCAAGTGGACACTACTTGTGATGCAATGCAATATATGGATGGGACAACAAGAGCATAGTTAGAAGTAGTGTTCACTCAATTACATAAACTATAGAACCAACAAGAGGCAATAAAAGCACAAATCAAATAGCAGTTGGAAGTGGTTAGCTTAAGACTTGCTTATATTGTTGGACTACTCCATGATGGAAAGAACATATTTCAACAAATCTATATCCCAACTACTTTACTAGAGGCAAAAAATATCCTTACTCAGATTAATACTCAAATTCAAGTACTGCAACAAGTCTAGAACCAATGGGATGCCACATTTCTACAACTTAAAGAGATTTACAAAAATATTATTCCTACAAATTGACTAATTCTCATTTCTTGAGGATAGAACATAGCTTTAAGGGGATGGATGATGGTGAAAAAGGATAGAGAAGACACATGGAATCATCCAAAATCATTTGCACTTGGCCACAAAAAGAATGTGGACCATAGGAATAACTATGCCAAGTGGGAAAAGGCATATTTTGTAAGGGACATGTCCCATTGTACTTATATATAAGAAAATAGGATGATGTAGAATGTAAGTTGTAAGAAGTAAGTTAGAAAGGAATATAAGAAGAATAGAAGGCACTATATTTGTTGTATATATAGTAAGAAATGTATATAAAGGAAGTTTACAGCTATGATACTTGTTATGGATGTCTATGTTGCAAGTATGAGCAGTTGGTGTTGTCATTGATGTCAACATGTATTTTTTGTCATTAATGTATGTGTGGAAGATGATGAGTATGTGTCTCTGGTGCTTGGTTTCCAAGTTCTCTTTAAAAAATTTGATAAAAAGATGAAACACTGTGTTGCAGTGGTGTTCTAGGTTACAAAGTTGTGTTCTAGTTTTTCTCACCCATTTCTTGTAGGTTGAATATTTTCCTATGCAATTCAGATATGTTGGTGAGAGGTGTTCAAGGATGTTATATTCAATATTTGGTGTGATAGATCGTCATATAGAATATGTGTTTCACCAATGTGTGATTGTGCATTGCAAAGTTGTCTAGGAGAAATGTTTATGCTCCACATTTCTTCATAGTTGTGGTTCATGTCTTGTGATTTTGAAGGTGTGTTGATGGTGTTGTAAATTTACCTCATTCAATAGGCCTTTAGGTTTGGTTCTTTAAAAGATGGTTTTATGAGTAACAGTGTATGGCAGAGTTGTCTGAGTGTACTGGGTGTGTACATTCTTCGGGTGGAAGTTGTTGCAAAGGAGTTTTTGGGATTTTAGGGTGTTTGAGGAATATTCAAGATCATTTTTTAGCATGGTGTGTGGTTTGCAAGTCATCCTTGGGTTTGAGGAAGCATGTACTTAAAATTTTAATGGTTTTTTCATGGGTAATGGTCGACCTAGTATTTACACTACATGCAAAGGGTAAATATTGTTTTTCATATCGTGTGGTTGAGTGGTGTTAATTTTGGTCCCAATGAAGTTTTGAAGTGGTTTGCATTCACTTCTACCTATCACAAAAAAAATTTGGCACCAACCTAATTTGAATTTGCACATTTGAGGTGCATAGCCGACCTTGGAGAAGGTTTCAAGGTTGAAGACGATATAAGTATGAGTTGAGTTGTTGAAGGATGTCCAGATAGATGCAAGAGATGCGAATGATGCAAAGTGTAGAGTATTAGTGTGTGCAATTGAGAAGTGTAGTGTGAGATTTCAAGTGTTAGTTTACTAAATACAGTGAGCAAAAGGTGGCTACAATCCTTCAATCAAACTATGAAGGTGTTGAAGTCATTGCGGTGGATTCCCTATTGCGTTGAGATGTTTTTCTCTATGTAACATTCCTTCTCTATATTCTTTTATATTTTGGTAGTGAGTCTTTCTTCTTTGGCCAATGAGCCCTCTAGAAGTAAGCCCTATTGTGTTTGATGTTGATGTTACTTATATTGTGAGCTAATCCTCATTGTGGTTTTTCCCTTCTTGAATTTTCCATGTAAATCTAGTGTTATCTTGTGTATAGTATTAAGTTGTTTCAGTTTTTGTTATTTTCTTTTCAAGCTAATTCATCATAACATATTTAAGGGTTTAATGAATGAATGTGGATCTAAATGTTAATGAGGTTTTTGAAGTTTTAAGGTATATCTAATTCACCCCCCTCTCAATTGTCTTGTACATTCAACAATTGGTATCAGAGCAAGGTTCCTTGGAAGAAAGCTTAACCGCTTAAGGTAGATCCGGGATGGAAGACAAGAAGGAGATCCCTATGTTTGATGGAACGGACTATGCATTTTGAAAGATAGGGATGGAAGGATTTCTATAATATCTGGGATATGATATATATAAATTAGTTAAGGATGGATACACTATTCTTAAAAATGGTTTGAGCACTAAAACTGAACTCAAATTCTGTGAAACCAATAGTAAAGAAAGGTATGCTCTCTTAAGTAGTCTTACAAATTCAAAATTGGTGAAAGTTATGAATTTAAAAACTGGTTTAAAGAAATTTGGGAAAAGTTGGAAAGTATTTATGAAGGAGATGCTATGGTCAAACAAGCTAAGATGTAGAATTTAAATACTACATTTGAGAACTTACAGATGTTAGAAGATGAAAACATCATGCAAAGGGTAGATGAAGTGGTCAGCTCCATCAGAGGTCTTGGAGGTAAAGTCAAGGAATCAAAAGTGGTAAAGAAAATTCTTAGAACCCTACCTAAAGTTTGCAATCAAAAAGTTTCTTCTATTGAGAAATTTGCAAATCAAGATGAGTATTCTAGAGATCAATTGTATGGTTCTTTAACTTCATTTGAAATCAGAGAATTTGGTCCACATAATGGTGCAAAAGTTGAGACTTCTTTTAAGGTTGCAAAAAAAGAGAAGACTAAAGAGTTGGATTAGGAAGATCTTGATGATGTGGAATTTGACTTTGTAAGAAGAATGAGAAGAGGTATTGGTAAGTACAAGAGTTAAGTTACCTTTCAAATATTTTAGTTGTGGAAAGGTAGGTCACTATGCTTCAAGATGTCCAAATAGAGTTGTGAATGACAAAAACAAGGAGAAGAAAGGTAAGATGATTAAGAAAAGCTACTATGTTAGAGAAGATGCAAGTATTTATGATGATGAATCTAATTATGGAGATGGTGATGATGAATGCTTGTTCATGGCTTTAAAAGATGAATTTTTTTCTTCTAACTCTAAAAGATGTGTGAAGAAATGCCCTCCAGAGAGAAATGATAAGACTGAAAGTACTTTGGTATCTTTTTTGCATGCTAGACAATATAAGAACTATTGGATCATTGATAGTGGATGCTCAAATCTTATGACTAGAGATAGGAGTAAGTTTTTTAAACTTGAAAAGTATGATGGAGGACTTGTTAGATTTGGTGATGATTCAAGTGCTAAGATATGTGGAATAGGTTCAATTAGTTTTGATGGCAAGAATAATACTAAAGATGCTTACTATGTTAAAGGTTTAAGGAATAACCTCTTGAGTGTTAGATAAATGTGTATCAAAGGATACAATCTCATGTTTCAAGATGATGGATGTGAGATTATAAAAGGGTTTAGAATTGTGATTGTTGTGGAAAGAAGGATAGATGGAAATGATTATCATCTTAAGGGTGCTAATGGACATTGTTTTGTGACTTAAATCAATGATAGTTAGTTATGGCATAGGAGTATGTGTCACATTAAATTTGATAATTTGGTTAGAATCAATTCAGTTCAAACAGTGAGAGATCTGCCAAAGATTATAAAGCCTATCAATGTTGTCTGCAAGGATTGTCAGATTGAAAAGGAAATAAGAAGAAGTTTCAAAGGAAAAGAACTTGATCTTCTCCAAATTACTAGAATTAGTGCATACAGATCTTTGTGGTCCAACAAGAATAAGAAGTCTTCAAGGTGACAGGTATTTCATGCTTTTTATTGATGATTATTCAAGAATGACATGGGTTACTTTTATTAGAGAAAAATATAAATCCCTAGATACATTCAAAGAAATTAAAGTTATGGTTGAGAATGAAATGGATATGAAGATTAAATGTTTGAGGTTTGATAGAGGTGGAGAGTTCACCTCTAATGAATTTAACATGTTTTGTGAGAATAATGGCATAAAGAGGCACTTGTCTTCCCCTAGGACTCCTTAGCAAAATGGAGTGGTTGAAAGGAAAAATAGGATTGTTCAAGAAGTTGCAAGGACTATGATGAAAGATGCTAACCTATCTAAAGTCTATTAGAAAGAATCAATTCATACTGTTGTTTACATACTTAACAGAGTTCAAGAAAAATAAAATATCACAAAGACTCCCTATGAGTTGTGGTATGGAAGGATACCTATTGTCAAATACTTCAGATTATTTGGAAGCAAATGTTATATCAAAAGCGATGAAGAAACTGGGAAATTTTTATGCAAGGTCTCATGAAGGAATCTTCCTTGGATATTCTACTAAATTCAAAGCCTATGGTGCTACAATAAAAGATTGAGAAATATTATTGAGAGTGTGAGTTTTAAGGTTGATGAATATTTGCAAAACTCAATGGTGATAGATGGGTATGAATCAGATGAACCTGACTATAGAGAAAAATAAAAGGCTAAGGAAAAGGAAGTGTAGTTTGAAGAAGAAGAAGCTCTGCAAAATACCCATAGAACCCCTAAGTATTTGTAGAGAAAACATTTTGAAGAACATATCATTGGAGACAAAATCAAAGGTGTATTGACAAGAAGGAAAGTTATCAAAGAAGAGGTAAATTTGTATTTACTTTTGGCATGCAAAGATGAGCATTGGATGAAAGATATGGAAGAAGAACCACTGCAGATTGAGAAAAATCAGACTTGGTAACTTGTCTCGAGACCTAAAAACAAGAACATAATTGGATCTAAGTGGGTGTTTAGAAACAAACTATACGAGAATGGAGAAGTGGTAAGGAACAAAGAAAGACTTGTGTGTAAGGGTTATTCATAAGTTGATTTGCTCGAGTGGCAAGAATGGAAGCTGTCAAAATGTTTTTGGCTTTTGCAACACATAAGGATTTTAAAATTTATCAAATGGATGCAAAGTATGATTTCTTGAATGGGGAATTAGAATAAGTATGCATGTAACAACCAAAACTATTATAGTTATTAGAGAAACCTAATATAGTTTTCAAATTGAAGAAGGCATTGTATGGATTGAAGCAATATCCTAGAGCTTGGTATGCAAGGTTGGATAAATATTTGATACAACAAGGATTCAATAAAGGTATCACGGATAGTAATCTTTACTTTAAGGTTGAAAATAGAAAATCTTGATTGTGGTTGTGTATGTTGATGACATAATTTTTGGAGACAAGAAATCTATGTGCAAGAAGTTTGCAGTAGAAATGTAGAAAGAGTTTGAAATGTCTATGGTTAGGGAGATGAATTTCCTCCTTAGGCTACAAATAAATCAAATAAACAAAGGTATATTCATTTCACAATCAAATTATGTCAAAGAGATGTTGAAGAAGTTTGGAATGGAAGACTCAAAACCAGTATGTACTCCTATGATTACTACTTGAAAACTAAGAAAGAATGATGAATCCCCTAAGGTTGATAAGAGCAAGTATATATCAATGATTGGTGGATTTCTATATCTAACTGCTACTAGATTAGATATCATGCATGCAATCTTTCTTGTGGCTTTCAAGAAGATCCTAGAGAATCACATGTTGTAGCAGTAAAGAGGATATTTAGATACTTAAAGGGCACTTCAAATCATGGCGTGTGGTATCAAAAGCATACTAACTTCATCTTGAGTTCTTACATAGATGCAGATTGGGATGGTTGTGTTGATGACAAGAAAAGTACAAGTGGTGGTGCATTCTTTCTTGGATGTAGGCTGGTATCATGGCTAAGTAAGAAACAAGATTCAGTATCTTTATCTACTGCATTTGTTGAGTACATTGTAGCAGCATCTTGCTGCAAATAGGTGTTGTGGATGATTAAAACATTAAAGGATATCAAAGTAGTGTATGATGAAGCAATTTCTATATTTTGTGGCAATACAAGTGTAATAAACATTTCAAATAATTTAGTGATGCATTCAAGGACAAAACATATTTCTATCAGATATCACTTTCTGAGAGAGAAGGTTGTGTAGAATGAAGTGAAGCTTGAATATTTTCCTACAAAGGATCAGATTGCTAATATATTCACTAAGGATTTTTCTAAGGATACTTTGAGTGTCTCTAAGAGACATTGGGGGTTCTTTCTCATCCTTATTTGACCTAGATGCATAAGGAGATGCATCAATCCAATGGATATCAAGATTCATTCTTTTCTGGACTAATATTGGTGGCTACCTCTCAAGGGGAGTAGGTAGTGGCATTACTGATTGTTGTAGTTAGAAGAGTGTGTGTTGTCATTGAGAAGAGGTTACTGAGTTTTTACAGGTTGGTGTATTCTCCTAAGGGGGGGTATTCAGAGTAGTAAAGGAAAGGTATTATAGAGAAGTATAGAAACCAGGTTGTTTGATGTCAAAGTAATAAAATAAACAATACAAACATTATGTCATTTTCCATTGATGTCAAAGGGGGAGAGAGAAACATGTGAGAAAGAACAAGTTATCAAGGAGAGAGAAATGTGTGAAAAAGAATAAGGGGGAGAGAAATTTATAAGCTATTCCGGGAGAGAGAACATTTTGTAAAATATAAGTTATTCAGTGGGAGAAGTAATGTGAAGAGTTGCAATGTGCTAGCATTCAGAGCTATTGTGTCATTGATGGTTTTTCACATCATATGTTGACATTGATGAAAAAGGGGGATATTGTTGTAAGTATGAGAAATTGGTGTTGTCATTGATGTCAGCAAGTCTATGTTGTCATTAATTTTTGTGTTGAATATGATGAGTATGTGCCTCTGGTGCTCGTTTTTCAAGTTCTTTTGATAAAATTGATAAAAAGAGGAATCAATGTGTTGTAGTGGTATTCTAGGTTATAGAGTTGTGTTTTGGTTTTGTTCTGCATTTCTTCAAGGTTGAATATTTTCTTGTTTGATTCAGATATGTTGGTGAGAGGTTTTCAAGGATGTTATATTCAAGATTTGGTGTTATATCTTCATACAAAAGACGTTGTGTTTCACCAGTGTGTGACTGTGCATTGCACAATTGTCTGGGAGAAATGTTTTTGCTTCGCACTTCTCTGCAGTTGTGGTTCAGGTCTTGTGATTCTAAAGGTGTGTTGATGGTGTTGGAAATTTACCTCATTCAAGAGGGTTTGAGGTTTGGTACTTTAGAAGATGGTTTTACGAGTAACAGTGTATGGAAGAGTTGTCTGAGTGTACTAGGTGTGTACATTCTTCAGGTAAAAGTTGTTGTGAAGGATTTTGTTGGATTTCAAGGTGTTTGAGGAATATTCTAGATCATATTTGAGTGTGGTGTGTGGTCTACGATTCATCCTTGGGTTTGAGGAAGAGTGTAACTTTAATGGTGTTTGCATGGGTAACAGTCAACCCTAGTATTTACACTACATGTGAAGGATAAATATTGTTTGTCATAGTGTGTGGTTGAGTGGTGTTGTTAATTTTAGTCCCAATTAAGTTTTGATGTGGTTCACAATCACTCCTACCTACCACAGAAGTTTTTTGGCACCGACTTATTTTAAATTTGCACACTCATAGCCGGCCTTGGAGAAGGTTTCAAGGTTGAAGACAGTATAAGTATGAGTTGAGTTGTTGAAGGACTTCAAGAGAGATGCAAGAGATGTGAATGATGTGAAGTGCAGACTATTAATGTGTGAAATTGAGAAGTGTAGTGTGATATTTAAAGTGTTAGTTTACTGGATGTAGTGAGTAGAAGGTGGCTACAATTCTTCAATCAAATTGCGAAGGTGTTGAAGTCATTATGGAAGATTCCGTGTTGCATTGAGATGCTTTTCTCTGTGTAACATTCCTTCTCTATCTTCTTTTCTATTTTGGTAGTGAGCCCATTGTATTCGATGTTGATATTACTTATATTGTGAACTAATCCTCACCATGTTTTTTCCCTTCTTTGTTTTTCCACATAAATCTAGTGTTCTCTTGTGTATGGTGTTAAATTGTTTCAACTTCTATTCTTTTCTTTTCATGCTAATTCATCATAATAGATCTAAGGTTTTAATGAATGAATGTGGATTTGAATTTTAAGGAGGGTTTTGAATTTTTAAGGTACAACTAATTCACCCCCCCTCAATTGTCTTTTGCATTCAACAGTTTAAATTCTATGTAATGTATTATTAATCTTTGTTAAAGTACGGTGTGATAATCTATCATCCTGTAAACGCTATAACCATTCTCTTATTGTAGTCACAAGGGTATAAATACAACACACAAGACTCCTAGGCTCAGAATTCCAATATGTAACCCCACTTTTCTTACCAATAATTATTGATAAATGCTAGAAAATTGTTAGATTTATCTAAATCTAAATTAGTTGTTGAACTTGAGATGGTGTTTCATTGTGAAATTCATTATTGCTTAGGCATTTTAATTATAATAGATAGGTAGAAGAAAAAAAATTCATCTTTCTAAGAAAGGTACATAGAGATCTTCAAAAAGGTTACAATGGTTGAATAGAAGGAAGTGGGTACTCTAATAGAAATTGGTTAGAAGTTATTGTTGGAAACCTATCTAAAGACACAAGAAGAAGAAGATCATATGAACAAGATTATGTAGCAAAGTGTCTCAAGAAGCCTTTGTATGCAATGGTTTGTAGTAGACCCGACAATGTACATGAAGTGAATAATGTAAATAGATTTTCAAGTATCCTTGGACTATAATATTGGGCAATGATAAAGAAAATTTTCAAATATCTACAATGAACAATTACACTTGGAATCACATTCAATGAGAATTTGGAAATATCTAGTGCTTATGCGATATTGTGAAATAGATTGGGCAATGGATGTTGATGACCATAGACCAGCGTCATCCTATTATTTCATTTTTAGTCGTATTGTAGTATAGGGAAAGGGATTTTGGAGCCATGTATATATGGTATTTTCATGTCATGAAAGAATTAATTTTGTTAAAGAAATTTCTAAAGGATATTGAGCTTACTTAAATATATGCCATGGTTTTGAAATATAATAGTCAATGTTGCATTGTGATGATGAAGAAATCAAAGTTTTATGGTGGAACAAAGAACATTGAAGGGTAGTATCATTTTCTTTCTAAACAAGATAATAGCATAATAAATATGAAATACTATGCAACAAAGGTAATGGTAAAAAATGCATCAATAAAGGCATTGATAAAAGACAAAGTTGAGTTCTATAGGAAATGATTCAATCTTCAAAAAATTAGCTAAGAGATATTTAAGTGGTAGTACTAAAAACAAGTCAAAGATCTTGTGCTAATGAAGCATGCAATTAGTTTTATGGTAGCTACATATAAGCATATGCAATTGGAGATAATAAAGCATGCATGAAAGCATATATAGTTTATTAAAATTCATTTTGGTACCTTCTTATTTGCATAAAGTCACAACTCATCTAGTTTGTATATAAGTATATTATATATAAAATAAGAAGACGAAAAAGGAAATACAAGCAAGTTTGACCAAAGAGTTCTATTTATTTTCAATTTATATATGAAATTTTATTTTGTTGTGTAATATCTAACTTCATTCTCTCTTTCTACATTTTTGACATTTTATCATAAACTCAATGGTATGACACACAAGAGTGGTCAAAAAATATCCCATTTGCATGACCACCAAAATTACTTCTCCAAATTCCACTCACTTTTATTTTTTTTAAATGGGTTTCATCCTATTCAATAGACCTTAATAAAAGTTCAATGAATAGTGTCTCCAAGAGTTACGTATTTGGCTTCATGAATAAAAATGGGTTGCCTCTCTTGAAAAATGATTCCCAATATTGGTTAGTGAAGCATCTTGTTAATTACAAATACCATTGAGCAATAGTAGATATTTCTAAGAAGTGTGCATTCCTTAGGAAATATGTCATTAATACAAAGTTAATAGTGGGGAACAAACACTTCCAACCAATCAACAATAATTTTATATTTTTGCTTGGCATTGGTCAACTCAAACTCATTAATGAGTATGATTTAGTGCTCTACTATTTTAGAGGGAGTTAATAGAAAAAAGTGGATAGAAACATAGACCTAATAATAGAATGACTCTCTTTATTCAAAAGATAATGCCTTCAATATTTTAACAAAATAAAATGGAGAAATTTTGTTCTACTTGAATATAAGTTATTTCATAGTCAAGGATTGAAATTAAATTAGAAATCTCTCTTCCAACAAGAATGAGATAGACATGAGTGGGGTATGACAAACCTCTTAATATCATTAAAGGCATCTTGGTAAAGTTGGTTCTATTTCAAACCGCTTTCCTTAAACAATTTATTGATGGGATGAGTTGTATAAGTTTGGTTGGGAATGAAAATCTAATGGCCCCTAATTTTACAAGAAAACATCAAATACCAAGTTTTTTTCCAAGTGGAGCATGTTTAGAATGGAATGGTTCTTTGCCACACCAATATCAACCCCTTTCCTAGAAATAATGAAGCCAAGAAGCTCTCCAACTATAGCACCAAAGACACTTCTTAGGTTCGATCTATAGCATGTGTGCCCCATGTGGCACTACTATCGCAATCGATGATCTTTACAATAACAAGGTAGATTACTTAGGCTTCCAAACCTACACAAACAAAAACTTCACCCATAATCACTCTCCCAACCAACATGCAACAAAATGAAAGGAAATTCATTTAGTTGATGCAAGATTGTCCAACCCTTAAGATTCTCTTACATAAATAATACATTAACCACAACCCCATCATATCTAAATTATCATTGTGCCTTTTGAAAAGTCAAAAATTTATGTCTTCTAAACAACACTCAAATTAAATATGAATATTATCAATAACAAATATAAATAATAGAAAAAGTGTTAGCAACATTATCAATTCTTTCACATTCTAAAGGAAATATCTCCATAATCCTTTTAGAATCAAGTTTACAACTATTCTTTAAAAAATAAGAAAACAAATGTTGTAATTAATACATTTGACAACACACAAAGATGATGAGAATTATTTGGTAACATTATTGATAAAAAATGTCATTGTAGATTTTCTTAATGTGCACCTAGTTCAACTTTTCTACAATTCTCCAAAGTCATAAAAAGGTAGGGACTTTCAAAAGAATTGCATATCCTAAGACCTTTGAAAAAGCTTGAAATAGATTCTACCATGATCTTGGAATTAAATGGATACTTCATAATTTATGTTCTTCTCTGTGACCAAAGCATCTCATTTGATCCATCTGTACACACCTAAAAATGACCTAGGGTTACGAACACTATTTTCACCTTTTTCCCTAGCATAATTATGACATTTTAATTATGTTTCTAACCCACATTCAACTATTAATTAAATAATTCATGATTATTTAATTAATTCATAAACTTTCATTCTTCATGATTATTAAATAAATAAATCTTATTTATTTAATTTAATATATCACTAATTGTCAAAATCTTCTCTTAATTAAATAAAGTCATCAATTTATTTAATTAATCTTCATCATTAATGTCCTCCTAATTATTAAATTAATATATTTTAATATATCAATTTAATATGTCACTAATTGTCAAAATCTTCTCTTAATTAAATAAAGTCATCAATTTATTCAATTAAATCATTAATGTCCTCCTGATTATTAAATTAATATATTTTAATATGTCACTAATTCCCAAATCCTCTCTTAATTAAATAAATTCATTTATTTATTTAATTGATTAACTACTTCTTCTAAATTAAATAATTATTTTAATTATTTAATTGTGGCATGTGACACCTTGTTATTTTTAAATAAAACAAATCATTTAAAAATATCTCACATGGTTAACTATTTCTTCATTTAGTAATTAATTTCAAAAAACAATTACTTTTTATCTCACAAAATCCCTATTTTGAATTAAATTAATTCAAAATGGAATTATTCCTCTACAAATCAAGTAATTTCCAAAATTATTGATTTTCTAAAATCTCATCTTCTTGTCTTCTGATTTCTTACTAATTTCATCTCCACTGTCACATTCAGTATGGATTTAATTCATTTAATTAAATCTTATTTACACCTATGGGTATTTTGCCCTAACCCTAAATGAGAGTTGCCTTATTGAATCTTGACCTTTGATTCTAGGGCATTCTTCAAATCTCTCATCTCGTCCGTCCATTCAAGATTGCATTTTCTATAAAATGACAATCTTGATCTCATTTTCAGGGTCAATCAATCGGATCCATGATCATTTAATATAAACTTTTATTATAGGCATTCTAGAGATCATAGACTTTATTTACTATTTGCATATTAGAAATTGCTTTCTAGTGTGCATAGTTTGATATTTTAAAATCCTTCAAAGGCATTTGTTAAGGCTAGGCATTAGAGAAGTTTGCTCACAAAGAAATCTGGGGGCAATCCATCATTGCAGCAAGGCTTGAGAAGGTGCAATGGAAGCAATCATGAATAGAGAAGATTGGTGAGATCATTCCATTTCACTTTATTTTCTTTTTTATATTCTTATGTGTTTCATTGCTTGAAATTAAACTAACTTGCAGGTACAGCTAATTGTTTGAATTCAATCTTGTAGGATTTTTTAGATCATTACATTGGTGAACCCGACAAGTTTGTTTAACACATTTTTTGCAGATTTGTTGCTTTTCTTGTTTTGCAGGTTACAGCCAAGAATTCGCACAAAATCCCGTCATCTTCTTTAGAGCATAGAAAAATGGGAAAATGAAAAATTAAAAAATGATTATCTGGGTTTTGTAGGCCTTGTTTCTAGCTTTCCAAAACTTCAAACGATTTAAAATTTCGTTAAGATTTGAGAAAGTTATGGTCATTTTACTATTTGCTATTTTTTTTTAAATTCTGGTAAAAATTTCGCCTTTTAGAATTGTAATCTGGATCCGACGCGACCGCGGCTAGTCTTTTTTTTTTGGGTTTTAAATGAACCAATTCTAGGGTAGACACACTTAAGGATTAAATTTATCAACCCTAGGGTAGGCATTTTTTTAAATTTGGAATTTATCAATCTAGGATAGTCACCACACAAAATTTTGTTGAATTAAAATGAACACCATGTCTGTGTGAAGCAACATCTTCACTTAGATTAGAAAATATTTTTTGTGGGATTAAAATTGAACACTTGCTTTGTGTGTTTTGGATAGTAGGCATATGTTCTCCCATTTACTGGGTGATCAAAAAGTCAGACCTATCTTTTCTTTCATACTTATGCATTTACTGTTTTCATACAACCCTTAGCAGGCCTGCCGTAGTGGGAAAAAGTACTCACCCTACGGGAACGACCTAAGTGGGAACACCTAAAGCCAAGGTTTCCAACCCACTGTAATCAAAAGCAAGTTGTTGATGAAAATCCAACTTGAGAGTAGTTGACAGGATAACCATCCCCAAAACCTTTGTTATAAAGGTTGGGAGGTCTCTTAAGGGAGTATATCCATTGTCACACTGAATGGAAAGACTTACTAAGAACCTAGTGTAGTAGCCAGCCATGTCAGTAACCAGACATCCTTTCAATCATGGTGCAAGGGGAGGGAATAATCTCCCCCCAAGACACTCACCATATAATCACCACGGATTGTTTGCTCAGGGGATTCGGTATCCACTTCCATCACCTTGAGTACGCACCTAGAAAAGACAAAAACACGGGCACCCTCTAGGGGGTGACAAGGTTGTGTGAGTCGACGTGATTTTAAGATGTGGGTTGTGATTGTGAGGATGACCCACTTGACTTTTAAGAATGAGTATGTTTGAACAAGCATTTCATATTTTTGATTTCTGTGTTTGCTAAGAATTCTTAAAAATCTTCAAACAAATTACAAAATCACAAATTGGAATCATAAAAACTGGTTGAAAACTACAAACTGTGTTTGGGTTTTTCCCTAAAAATCGCATATTGCGACGCAAGCGCTCTGCTGCACCGCATTCAACATCTGAAAAACCGCATTCGATCTGATGAGCCGCATTTGAGCCATCAGGAGCCGCATTTACTCTGTCAAAACGCAATTTGCAATCAGTGAGCGGCATTTGTTGTCTAAAATGCCACATTTGCCATTTTGCAAAAACAAGTCAAAATCCTGCAACGCATCTGCTTTAGTGCACCGCATATGAGACCTTAAACGACACATTTGCCTGTCAATTGGGAAAACATTAATTTTGTCAAAAACCAGCAAGGCACTTGTCCAAGTCATCCATCTTCGCATTTTAGTCTTCATCTAGCTTGCAATCCGTCATCCTCATCTTCATAGGAAAAGTATTAAGTCCTCAAATTTACACCTTTGGGATAGGCAAACTTTCCTTCCTTTGTCAAAACTTTTGTCTCAAAAATACATTGTCATTGGACCAAGTCAAAACAAATTAATCCTAAGTCATCGTCCTTTGGTGAGCTACTTCCAACTCATAAGTCTAGTGTGGAAGTCTCACCTTGTCATTTTATCATCTTGTCCTACAAATCAGTCCTTTGACAATCCAATCAGAGACATTGGCTAGACTTTGATCAATTAGAAAACCTTTCCTAAAAATCATTCGACATAAGGCATCCCCTTTTATCACTTTGCATTTTCACCTTGTATAGTCTTAGTCTCATTTCATCCACCATCATGTTTTCAAGTCACGATGACATGCTTGCTAGTCAAATTGAATACCAATTCAATAGTAAGGGTCAAGCACAACTTGCTAGGGACTTCAAAATGCTATACCTACAATGTAAGTCCAAACGCACCTCACCCTCTAGTCCTTCATCCATCCATCCCTCATACCAACAGTCCAATAGTCCTAGTCCGCTATCCATCTACTATCAAGGGTCCCATAACACCATCCATGGCACCGAGTCACAACAAACTTCCATCAGTCATACCCACCCTAACTTTGACAAGGGAAACCAACCCTCCTTTAATCCATTCCAAGCCTCCACATCATATCAAAATCTTCCATTCATGTCATATCCTGGTCCTTCATCATATGCTAGTCCTCCATCCACATCATATAAGAGTCTTCCATTCATGTCATATCCTAGTCCTTCGTCATATACTAGTCCTCCACCCACGTTAAATCCTAATCCTAGTCCTTCATCCACGACAAATACTTGTCATACATTCATGTCCTACTCTAGCCCATCATCCCTCAACCAAGTCCAAAACTCCATGTCATATCCTAATCCGTCATGCACCAATCCATTTTTTCATGAAAACATATCTAGTCATGGTTTCCAAAGTCCCATCCCATCTCATAAACTTGAGGATACATGTCAAGAGGCAAGTCCAAAGCACAACATTATAACATCACCGTTATGTCAAGATCAAAGTAGTCCATTCCATGACTCCATCTTTACGTCCATTCAAGAAGTCCTCCTAGACAATAATGGCATACCAAATACACCTATCTTTGGTCAAGAGTCCATCCAAAATCATGTCATTCAAGAGGAACCTATCTTCTTTCAAGACACTACTTCCAATCATGACATTCAAAATGCACCCATCTTTGATCAAGACACTATCTTTGATCAAGAAGTCCAATATGATCCACTCCTAGACCTCTATTCCATTCACAATGAAATGCTTGAAGACAATTCCATTCAAACTTCAAGTAATGACGCTCCCAAAAGTGAGACACTTGCCTCCATGGGACACATAGATGATCTACCACTAGAACAAGAATATTCTAACATGGACATATTTGAAAATAATCAAGCTATAGCTGAATTTAGTGGGCTCTATGACAATGACCATGAAGACAGTTTTGACATAGACTTGGAAGCACCAAGAGAATCATCGGAATCCAACATGTCACCTGATCAGACTGAAGATATAAATCAAAAACCTGTCCAACATGTCAATAAAGCTACAACATCCTATCAATTAGGATCATCTAAGTTTTTCAGAGCAGGCTTTCTTATAGAGGAGAAAATTTCAAGCATTAATCTTCCCAATAAGGATGGGTTAGCATCTTGCTTCCAAAATGACAAGTATCCCATCGCCAACAAAATTTGTCAGAACATGCATTATCAGGGAAAAGGATTAGGCCTACACGAGCAAGGAATTTTGGAACCCGTACAAGTTCAAGCACATTACAGACATCAAGGTCGTGGCTATTCATCAGTTAGGAAATCAAAAGATGTTAGTGGTCCCTCTTTGATACTGGGGGCAACTTTATCTAATACAAATGTCAAAATGGGTATCATGAGTAGTCCTTGTCATAAGATTGTTGCCAATACCCCTTCCCTCCACACCCCAAACCATCATTCCATCATGAATAAACCTTCCATTTGGAACCAACAAAAGTCTTACAAAATACAAAATCAAATGTCAAAGACCATGAAATCAGACAAAAAGTCAAGTGGACAAATGAAGCTAAAATGGATCCCAAAACAAAATGGATCACGTCAAGAATTAGGCAAAGAAAAGATGCAAAATTCAAAATTCAATCAAAATGTGGAGCCACAGCATAAGAGGATTCCCACATACAATACATGTCCACCTCCATCAAAATGGCCATCAAGAAAGACATATGAAAATGTTGGTTCCAAACAACATTCTAACCCAACACCCAAAGTTTGGAGAGTAAAAATAGCTACATCCAAACATCCAACCAACCCGTCCACATCCACCATCATCCATCATAATCCTACATCATCCTTAAAGTCCAAACATCCCATGTCAAAAATTCGTCGCATCTTGGCAACAACTCTCTATCATAAGGACTCTCATGGCACTCTATCGCGATGTGCGTATTCTAATAAAGCCAACTCTAGTATCAACAAAGATCACAATGACATCAATCAGGTGTATGCAAGCGCTATCATCCTGACAAGGCAACTACTTCAGAAAGGTCACTATTGGCATGTCATGGCACCAGTCTCTACATTGGCATCATCAAAGGCTTCAGCATAGTCAGTGGTCATATAAAGCATCAAGGCTATCCGACAAAAATGCAAAAAAAAAAAAATCAGAAAATATCAAAAACAGTGAAGAGAAAAATTTCGTCCAACAATGAAAACCTTGCAAACAGGCGCTTTGGATAAGTACCATGATGAAAACCTGGAAAACAGGAATCATGTGTAGAATAAATCATCTATGTGGACCAATACACTTGGGGGCAAGTTTTCTTATCTCCCATGCATTTCCCATGACATCTTTCCATTCATCCATCTTGGCTCTATCATCTTCATCCATTCTTCTACCTACTTTGATCTTGACAAAGAATAAGGCGCAAACACAAATAAGACTTTGGAAAACTTTTGACATGTCCATCCTTTGGTCATACACTAGTCAAAAAATACCATGTCATTATCTACATAGCCTCCGTTTCACTATGAAACATCATCCTTGGAGACCATATGATAATTCTCCTAGTCCAAGTCATCAATCTTTCTTGCCTTATACTTGTCACCCATCTTGGTTTCCCTTGTCAATGGTTTACAAATCCCTCATCATTCCATCCAAGTCATTTCAAATGCAACAATATGGCACCCTAGCACATTATCCAAAACATTCCTTGGCTTTGTCCCTAGACCTGCTGCAGACTTTTATACTCTTGTCATAACATTGTCATCTTCATGTTGTTTCGAGATGTGTCCTTCCCATGTCAAACAACATTGTCATTTCACGTTGTTTCGGGATGTGTCCTTCCCACATCAAACAACGTTGTCATCATCATCATCATCACCTGTCCGTCGGTATTCAGCTTGGCTAGCAGCAAAATCATGTTTGTCCTTGGATTCATGTGCATCGGCATCATTCACATGCATTTGTCACCTTTTTTCATAAAACATCAAAAAGTCATAAAAATCAGAAAAAGTCTTGAAAAAGACCTAAAAATTTGAAAATTGTCCTGAGAAAACATAAAAACATTCAAAAAAGTGTCAAAATCCCAAAAATAGAGTCAAAGTCAATCTCTGTCTAGTCAGTCCAATCAGTCTTTTCGGTCAATCTTTGTCATTTGTCTAAACTACGTTGTCTCTGCGCCTTTGCTACATAGGAAAGATTCGTCTTTGAATCCCCGAGACATTAGGTCAGTCCCTTTAGGTTGTCAAAGTACAATTGTAAGTCAAACATGGTCACTTTTGTCAAAACAGTCATTCAAAAGTGTCAACATCAAAATCAAGTCCAAAATCAGACAACATAGTCCAATCAATTATCCTGTCAAAATCAATCAGCTTGCCAAACCATTGGTCAAAATGTCAATCTAGTCACTTTTTGATCCTCTTCAAGATGTGTCCTTCTTGGATTTGGATCTTGTCAAAGTGTCATTTGCCTTTTCAGGATGTGTCCTTCCTGACCTTAGGCACTGTCAAACCATCAGAACCAGCAAAACTATCAAGCTTTCAAACAATTAATCTTCGACAAACAAACATTGGCAATACAAAGTAAATGACTGTGAATTTTTGGCTATTTTGTCTTATCTTTTTATTGACTTGTCTTTTGGTCATGTTACTAGCTACCTCAAGGATGTCCCCTGAAGGATTTAGAGGTGCGACAACGTCTCATGACCTATTTTATTTTTCTTTGGCTAATGTCTGTGGATTGTCTTGACAAAAAGACTGGGGCAAATGGGCCTCTAGTATGAGTTAGGACATTCCTTGTCTGCGATTGTCTGTTTTGCAATTGGATGACCTTGCACACCTTGGTCTATGTCATACCCTAGTGTTTGTTGTCCATTTGTGTCATTTTCACCGCCCAATGATGATTCGAGCAACACGTATTAGTACCTTGGCAAATATTGAAGGATTTTAACATGCATTTCATTTTCCGCACTAACTTGCATCTCCTTCCTCATATCGACATCCATGTCTTCTATCCTAACATTTGTCTCTTTCTCTCTAAATATTTCTTCTAGTCCACGTCATTATCATCCTTATTTATCTTTCCTATACATTTCTTTGTCTCGCCATATTCTAGTCTTCTCATCAATTTCGAGAGCACACTTGTGTTCTTGAAACCCAACTATCCTCTCGAGGGGGCATACCGCTACCTCCTCGTCATTCTTCCTTAACTTATTCTGCACTAGGGCATATTCTAGATTTGTTTTTCTTTGCCATAACGCGACGAGCTGCATTATGACAAAGAGGGGCAAATGTAGACACCTAAAAATGACCTAGGGCTACGAACACTATTTTCACCTTTTTCCCTAGCATAATTATGACATTTTAATTATGTTTCTAACCCACATTCAACTATTAATTAAATAATTCATGATTATTTAATTAATTCATAAACTTTCATTCTTCATGATTATTAAATAAATAAATCTTATTTATTTAATTTAATATGTCACTAATTGTCAAAATCTTCTCTTAATTAAATAAAATCATCAATTTATTTAATTAATCTTCATCATTAATGTCCTCCTAATTATTAAATTAATATATTTTAATATGTCACTAATTGTCAAAATCTTCTCTTAATTAAATAAAGTCATCAATTTATTCAATTAAATCATTAATGTCCTCCCGATTATTAAATTAATATATTTTAATATGTCACTAATTCCCAAATCCTCTCTTAATTAAATAAATTCATTTATTTATTTAATTGATTAACTACTTCTTCTAAATTAAATAATTATTTTAATTATTTAATTGTGGCATGTGACACCTTGTTATTTTTAAATAAAACAAATCATTTAAAAATATCTCACATGGTTAACTGTTTCTTCATTTAGTAATTAATTCCAAAAAATAATTACTTTTTATCTCACAAAATCCCTATTTTGAATTAAATTAATTCAAAATGGAATTATTCCTCTACAAATCAAGTAATTTCCAAAATTATTGATTTTCTAAAATCTCATCTTCTTGTCTTCTGATTTCTTACTAATTTCATCTCCACTGTCACATTCAGTCTGGATTTAATTCATTTAATTAAATCTTATTTACACCTATGGGTATTTTTCCCTAACCCTAAATGAGAGTTGCCTTATTGAATCTTGACCTTTGATTCTAGGGCATTCTTCAAATCTCTCATCTCGTCCGTCCATTCAAGATTGCATTTTCTATAAAATGACAATCTTGATCTCATTTTCAGGGTCAATCAATCGGATCCATGATCATTTAATATAAACTTTTATTATAGGCATTCTAGAGATCATAGACTTTATTTACTATTTGCATATTAGAAATTGCTTTCTAGTGTGCATAGTTTGATATTTTAAAATCCTTCAAAGGCATTTGTTAAGGCTAGGCATTAGAGAAGTTTGCTCACAAAGAAAACTGAGGGCAATCCATCATTGCAGCAAGGCTTGAGAAGGTGCAATGGAAGCAATCATGAATAGAGAAGATTGGTGAGATCATTCCATTTCACTTTATTTTCCTTTTTATATTCTTATGTGTTTCATTGCTTGATATTAAACTAACTTGCAGGTACAGCTAATTGTTTGAATCTTATCTTGCAGGATTTTTTAGATCATTACACCATCAACCCATTCTACCATCACATTTATCAATGTAAGGAAGACTGGCCTGACATGAAAACAAACAAGACTAAATCTTCAAACTCCTAGTACAATTAAGGGTGTAGAAGTCTAGCCAAATATTCTTCATTATTCAAATCTACAACTTTCTAATTTGCATAATTATTAATAAAGGTACAATATGAAATCAATTCATAGCTTTCATTTTAACATCATGACCACAACCATACCATACCCTATTATATTAGTCATCTGAAAATCTTGTTGGGAATAGGTGCCTCAACTTCTAGCTTGAATCCCTAAAAACAACTTGGCGAATTATCATCTTTCTCAACTTTTACCTCTCTACCGCTGGGAGCTCTTATTAGAGGCACAATTGTGCAGTTTAACGCCTTACCGCGGGCCTATGTTTCTCTGTTCGTAGTTGGGCGATGTTACCTCCATACCGCAGGGTCTTTGTCTTAGGCTAGAGGTAGCACGGTTGACTGTATGATCGGTTTGATCGTTTACCTCCCTACCGCAGAGGTTACTCGAAGGAGGTGTGGTGGCTGCGGTGAATGAAGATAGTTAGCAAAGATCTCTTACTGCCATACCACGATGGCCTTTTAGCCATGTCGTGTTGGCATGATAAGCCTTAGCAATTAGAAATGATGCTTACCTCCTTACCGTGGAGGTCTTGAGGTCAAACCGAGGTAGCGCCATGGGTTCAACGGTCATCTCTGGCAGTTACCGCCATACCGCAAAGGTCTATCAACCTTGGTGAGGTGTCGCGGTGACACCGCCATATTGCAGTGGCCTCTTTGGCTTGACACGGTGGCGTGGTAAGAGGTGTTTGGCATTTGTGTTGACCGGTCAAACTTGATTGGAAGCGGCGAACAAATAGAGAGGTGACACGTGGCAAGTAATCAACAACTGATTGGCTGAATTTGAAGCGATGAAAGCATTAACTGCATGGATCGATTTGATAGCTGACAAGTTCTAATTATGGAAAAAGAATTAATTGCCTAAGCGGCCCGATGTGTGATTGCAGGGCGACTTGGTCAAAAGCGATCAGATCCATCTGTTAGAAGGAAGGTGCATAATATTGGCACCCGATTGGTTGGTTGGCAGAATAATGTGTAAGACTTGTAACAGTTGAATATATATTATGGTAGATGTCACTAATGTGATGATAAGTGAGATAACTATTCATTGTATGCAAAAAATGCATTGTAACAGTGAGAGTAGTTGAAAAAAAGGAATTCTACTACTGTGAGTTGATATCAGAGAGAGAGAGAAGTCTCTTAACTTTGTATGTAAGATTTTACTGTAATACAAAGTGATTGCTCTTGGCTTGGTGGGTTTTCCCACGTAAATTTGGTGTTATCTCTGTGATTGTTTATTTCTGTTACTCTTGTTTTCCTATATATGTTCATCTTAAGTGTTTAAAAGTTTTTAAAACTCGTCTTTGCACTTCCCCTCTATAGTTTTAGCATTAGGAAATCATTTCCGCACTATTTGTTTTCCTTTCAAGTGGTATCAGAGCTTGGCCAGTTATGTTATCCTTATTAGTAAGGCTAGTTTTTTATGCTAATACTGTTCTAGTGGGAGTCTTGAAAAGTTAGAACCAAGTTCTATCTGATATGGCGAGTACATCAAGTAGAGTAGAGATTGAAAAATTCAACGGTAGCAACTTTGAGTTGTGGAAACTCAAAATGGAAGACTTGCTTGTGGATAGAGACCTTTGGGCTGTTGTGTCTGGAACTATTCCACAATGTATGAAATGAGAAGATTGGGATCTTCTAGATAGAAAAGCTAGAGGCTTGATAAGACTTAGTTTGGCCGATTTTGTACTCCTGAACGTCCATGAGGAGAATTCTATGGCTTCGTTATGGAAGAAGCTTGGTGACATTTATCAGGGAAAGTCTCTAGTAAATAAGTTATTCTTGAGGAAGAAGTTGTACTCTTTGAAGATGGAAGAAGGTGCATCTATTGCAAACCATTTGAACTCATTTAATATGAGTGTTGCTCAGTTGGTATCTGTGGGTGTGAAGATTGACGAGGAGGATCATTGCATGCTCCTTTTATGTTTGTTACCTTACACTTGGGATCATCTTGTACTGGATATTGGAAGTAATATCACTACTTTCAAGATGGAAGACGTTGTTTCCTCACTATTGTTTGAAGAGATACAGACGAAGTCTTTACAGATGGCCAAAGAGGCCCTTGTTGTTCGAGGTAGATCGAAGGAGAAAGGCAAGAAGGACAAGAATTCCAAATCTAAATTTGAAGGGAGATCAAAGTATCCTGGTAAAAATTCCAAGGTGAAATGTTGGAACTGTGGGCAACCTAGTCATTTTCGAAAGGATTGTAAGGAGAAGAAGAAAAAGAAGAGTAACTCTTCAGACAATGACTATTCTCAGAGTGATACAGATGCCTTCATTGTAGCCTTAGCAACTCAGGCATCAGATGATGTCTGGTTGGTTGACTCAGGTGCATCTTTCCACATGACGTCTAATAGAGAGTGGTTCACTAAGTACGAAAAGTATGATGGTGGAAAGGTGTACCTGGCAAGTGATTCAAAACTAGAAATTGTTGGTCATGGAAGAGTCAAAATACAATTTCTTGACAAAAGAATCAAAGGGATTGGTGATGTATTGCACATAATAGGTTTGGCTTATAACTTACTTTATGTTAGTATGTTGAATGATGCTAGTGTGGAAGTTTCTTTCTCGAGTAAAGGATGTAAGATGGCTAGAGGTGCAATGGTGTTGGCTAAGGGTGTATGTACTGGCACTATGTACAAGCCTGATGCACATCCTGTTCAATGCAACAACGCCTCTATAAATCCAAGCAAAGTTGTTCTTGTAGAGGAAGATGAAGATGCTCCTTTGGGTGCAAATTCCTTAGAGGTGAAACTCCCAGCAGAGAATACCATGTTGTGGCATCATAGACTTGGTCACATAGGTGAGAAAGGTTTCAAAACCTTGAAAAATAAAAATCTTGTTGAAGGGCTTGATGATTGTAAGCCTGAGTTTTATTTTTGTGAACACTGTATTTATGGAAAGCAACACCATGTTTCATTTTATTCGAGTCCTCATAAATCTTCTGGTGTACTGGATTATGTTCATTCTGATGTGTTTGGTCTAGTTAATGTTCCTTTGTTATTGAAGTCTACATATTATGTTTCTTTTATTGATGACTATTTGAGAAGGGCATTTATATACTTTCTTAAGAGTAAATCAGAAGTGTTCATTCGGTTTAAAGAATTTAAAACTTTGGTAGAGAATTAGGCTGGAAAGAAAATTAAATGCTTGAGGATGGATAATGACAGTGAGTTTTGTTCTGTATATTTTGAAAGGTATTGCAAAGACCATGGGATTAAAAGGCATAAAACTACACCTTATACTCCACAGCAAAATGGAGTTGCTAAAAGGTTGAACAGAACATTAATGGAGAGAGCGAGAAGTATGTTGAGTAGTGCTGGTCTAGAGAAAAAAATTTGGTCTGAGGTTTTGGCTACAACATGTTACCTGGTAAATCACTCACCTTGTTTGTCTCTTGTTGACAAGAAAACTTTAGAAGCGTGGTCTAGTAAGAAGCCCTTTATGAGACATATTTGTGTCTTTGGCTATGAGACATATGTATATGCAGCAAATGAGAAAAGATCAAAGTTGAAGAACAAGGTTGTTAAATGTATCTTCATCGGCTATGGCATTGGTCTGAAGGGATACAAGCTTTGGAATCCTGATACTAAGAAGGTTATGTATAGCAGAAGTGTAATATTTCATGAGTTGAAACCTTCAGTAGTTGATCCATAGTTAGAGACAAATAAAAGAGAAAAGAAGAATGATGTAGTTCACATTCCTCAAACTCCAGGAAAAGAGGAACTACATGGTGTACCTGAAACTGAGGAGAGTTCAAGTAGCTCTGAGAGTTCTGAAGATGAAGAACCAAAACCTCAGCCAGTAAGAAGGTCTACACGTGAAAAATGACAACCTGATAGGTATGGTTTCTCTATGTTAGATTTGAACTATGCCTATGCTTTGATTACAAGCACTGATGAGCCTAAGACTGTAAAAGAGGCAATCAATATGTCTAATTCAAATTCTTGGAAGGAATCCATGGATGAAGAAATGGAATCATTGAAGAAAAATGAAACCTGGTATTTGGTACCTTTTCCTGAGGGGCGAAAGCCTATTGGTTGTAAATGGGTATTTAAGAAGAAGAGTGGTCTAGATGGTAGTGTTGAAAAATATAAGGCAAGGTTGGTTGCAAAGGGATTTTCCCAGATAGAGGGAATTGATTATGGAGAAAAACTTCCCCTGTAGCAAAGCTGACATCTATCAGATTTATGTTGTCATTGGTAGTGGCATATAACTTAGAGATTGAGAAGATGGATTTGAAGATAGTGTTTCTCCATAGAGAGCTGGAAGAAGAAATTTATATGTCCCAGCTTGAGCACTTCGTTGAAAAAGGTAAAAAAAGTCTAGTCTTCAAATTAAAGAAATCTTTGTATGGTTTGAAGCAGTCTCCTAGAATGTGGTACCATAAATTTGAAACTTTTGTGTTGTCTATGGGATTTGTGAAATCAAAATTTAATCATTGTGTTTATTACAAGTCTGAAAATGATTGTGTGCTTATTATTACCCTTGTATGTGGATGATATGTTCATAGGAAATAGTAAGTCTATGATTTTTGATCTTAAATCTCAGTTGTTTGCAAAGTTCGAAATGAAAGATCTAGGTGCAGTAAGGTATATTCTGGGGATGGAGATAACTAGGGACAGAACGAGTAGAAAGCTTTGGGTCAGCCAGAGTAAGTATGTTAACACTATTCTAGAGAGATTTGGTATGAATGATTGCAAACAACTAGTTGTTCCAGTTATGCAGGGAATGAAGCTATCTATTGAAGACTGTCCTAAATCTACTACTGAGATGGAGGACATGACCAGGGTGCCTTATGCAAGTGTTGTTGGTAGTCTAATGTATGCAATGGTCTGTACAAGACCAAACCTTTCCCAAGAAGAGGGAGTACTGAGCCATTTTATGGAAAATCCAGGAAGGTCACATTGGGATGCTATGAAGAGAGTGTTCGGATATTTAAAAGGTACTTCAGAATATGCTCTGTGTTCCCATGGCAACTTGATTGCATCATAGAGAACTCTTAGTATTCGTGGATATGTAGATTTTGATTGGGCAGGGGACATTGACAGCAGGAGATCCACCAGTGGATATACTTTCATGTTAAATGGTGGTGTAGTTAGTTGGATGAGCAAGCAATAGGTTGTAGTCATTTTGTCTACTACAGAGGCAGAATACATGGCAGCAACACATGCCTGCAAAGAAGTTGTTTGGCTGAGTCAATTGTGTTCCGATATTGGTTTTAATTCAGGGCAGATTACAATATGTTGTGACAGTCAAAGTGCCATTTGTTTGGCAAAGAACACTACTTTCCATGCTAGAACAAAGCACATTGATGTGCAGTATCACTTCGTGAGAGACATGGTGGAGGATGGAAAGGTTTGTTTGGAAAAGGTTGACACTTTGTAGAATGTTAGAGATGCATTAATGAAACTGGTGAGCATGGACAAGTTCAGATGATGCACAAATTCGAAGGGCCTTTGGGCCTATGATCGTTAGTAATTTTTTGAATTCTAGAGGAAGCCAGGAAGTCTTTGTCAAGTGGGAGCTTTTTGGGAATAGGTTCCTCAAATTCTGGCTTGAATCCCTGAAAAACATGGTGAATTATCATCTTTCTTAGCCTTTACCTCTCTACCACTGGGAGCTCTTATTAGAGGCGTGATTGTGCAGTTTACCGCCTTACCGCGGGCCTCTATTTCTCTGTCCACTATTGGGCGGTGTTATCGCCATACCACGGGGTCTCTATCTTGGGTTGGCAATAGCACGGTTGACTGCACAGTCGATTTGATCATTTACATCCCTATCGCGGAGGTTGCTCGAAGGAGGCACGGTGGCCACAGTGAACAAAGACAGTCAGTGAAGATCGCTTACCGCCATACTGCGATGGCCTTTTAGCCATGTTGTGGTAAGCCTTGGCGTTCAAAAATGATGCTTACCTCCTTACCATGGAGGTCTTGTGGTCAGAGTAAGGTAGCATGGTGGGTTCGACGGTCAACTTTGGCGGTTACCGCCATACCTGAAAGGTCTCTCAACCTTGGTGCGATGTTGTGGTGACACCGCCATACCACAGTGGCCTCTTTGGCTTGATGCAGTGGCACAGTAAGAGGTGTTTGGCATTTGTGTTGACCGGTCAGACTTGACTGGAAGCAGCAAAAAAATAGAGAGGTGACACGTGGCAAGTAATCAACAACTGATTGGCCAAATTTTGAAGAGATGAAAGCATTAACTGCATGGCTCAATTCAGCGGTTGACAGGATTCGATTATGGTAAAATAATTAATTGCCTGGGTGGCTCGATGCATGATTGCAAGGTGACTTGGTCAGAAGTGATTGGATCCGCCTATCAGAAGGAAGGTGCATAGTAATGGCACCCAATTGGTTGGTTGGCAGAATAATATGTAAGACTTGTAATAGTCAAATATATATTATGGTAGATGTCACTAAGGTGACGATAAGTGAGATAACTATTCATTGTATGCAAAAAATGCATTGTAATAGTGAGAGTAGTTGAACAAAAGGAAGTCTGATGTTGTGAGTTGATATTAGAGAGAGAGAAGTTTGTTAACTTTTTATGTAAGCTTTTACAGTAATACAAAGTGATTGCTCTTGGTCTAGTGGGTATTTCTCTCGTAATGGTTTTCCCACGTAAATCTAGTGTTATCTCTATGATTGTTTATTTATGTTACTCTTGTTATCCTGTATGTGTTCATCTTAAGTGTTTAAAAGTTTTTAAAACTGGTCTTTGCACTTCTCCTCTGTAGTTTTAGCGTTAGGAAAGCATTTCCGCACTGTCCGTTTTCCTTTCAAATTATGATGTAGCCAACAAGTAAACTTGACAGTTATTGAACAAAAATCTTCACTAAACCTCTTGCACAGTATCAATGCAGACCATCACAACTCTCTTTCCCCTCAAAGCTATCTAGATAAAAAAAGTAATCAACCTTAGGCATGAACATTAGTTATTGGGATACACATGCCTCCTTATACACTTGACTAATTGTTAAACAGCATGTATGTATTGTCATATGGCATCTAAGGTGTTTCCTAAAAAATTATAGTTCATAAGCATACTGTGAAAGTTACAAGTAAAAGTCACAAGCAATAAATAAATCTTCTCTAAACAACTAGAGTAGACATATGTGAGTCCCTTTGTAGTAGAATGGCCATATAAAAAACATACATAGTTGCACGAACACACGTCTCAAATATAGGACTTGTTCTTTTGTATCGAAAACTCATCGATACATCTCCTTAATTTTTCATTTAAAAAAAATAAAAAATCCTACGTTTCAACAAGTTTCCATATGGAGAAAAACAAATCAACATTTCTAAATTTCAGTAGGTAATATAAAATATGTAGTATGAACCCTTTGAATCTTTAATATTTGTGTGTTTAAACTTTAAATTTAATGTTAAACTTTACTAGTTTTCTTCTTTTGAAAGTTCAATGTCATGATATTTTCAGTTTTAATGTAGCAAATTTATAAATTATTAAAATATATTAAAAATAATATGATGACTCCAAGTATCCCTATCTCCTATTTTTCAAAACTTTATATACCAGTACCAGTACCAATCTCCCATGCAAGTACCAATACCAATCTCATGGAAACTATGAAAACATATTTAAGGCATCAAATGGTTTTATTAGGATAATTATTTTTTTACATATGAAAATATAGATAAATCAAACTTCAAAGATGATAATAAATTCATTGATGCCTAATATGATTTCTTTCAAATAATAAGCATTGTGACTCTTTTGATATTAATTCTTATAAACTCTAGAATATTATCAACTTGGGTGAATTTGACCCATTCACCTCTTTCTCTCCCCTATCCTCGCCTTTTTATACCTTCAAGTCTTCTACCTATTCTTTCACTCTTTATCTCTCTCTCTTTGCTTGAAAATCATCCTAATGATGGATCATGGAGTATGATCTGAAACTTTGATGTAAAAAATTAACATAGTTTCAATCCAAAAATTGACTCTTGATTAAGTTCTTTTTGTATATTTTTTGTGAATCACAGGTAACAAAATATCTTCCATCATCATCTAAAACAAAAACAAAAAAAAAGTTTTAGTTGTGTATATTTTTTCAATCATCATTTCAAATCGCACTCAGTGATTTATCATTAGGAAGAGGAGATTGATCTTGATTATTGATGACACAAGAGTGATCCTAATGACAGATCATTGAATGTGATCTGAAAGATCAATTGGAAATCTAAAAAACATACAATTAAAACCAAAAGAAATCATACAACCCTAACCATTGATCCACCATATCAGCTATGCATTCATCATGTTATGTAATTTTTATTTACTTGAACCCGTACATATTTTTAAGATATTTTAGTGTACCAAATACACGAACTATCATCCAACTTCAATTATATCAATTTCTTATGCCAACCTTCCAATCATGAAGTTTGTTGACATTGTCTTGTAGGCAGCTTTGCACCTAAGTAGATCTTATTTTCCATCATCTATGATACCATGAACTGCTTATCAAAGCTTTTAATTATCTAGGAATAAGTACCTTTTGAGTCAAATATGATGTGGCCTGAAATGTGTAAGGAAAAGAATTTTGTACGAACTATCTATCAAGCTTCTTCAAGGTTGAATAGGATGAATCTTGGAAAGCTAATTTGCAAGAAATGACAAATATTAAATATCATTGTTCACTTTAAAGATTATGCAAGATACTAGACACATTGAAAACAAAATTGAAATGTAACCAAGTATTGAAATGTGTAAGGAAAAGCACTTTGTACGAGCTATATATCAATATTCTTCAAGGTTGAATAGGATGAATCTTGGAAAGCTCATTTACAAGAAACTACTATTATTAAATACCATTATTCACTTCAAAGATTATGCAAGATACAAAACAAAATTGAAATGTAACCAAGTCCTTGTCTCTAAGGTATGGTTACTATTACCTCTTTTTTTGAAAAAAAAAAAAAAATTCCTCCACATCAATATCTTTGTTTCAAACTTTGTAAAAATAAACAATGCCTATGTATTCAATGCATCAAGAGAAATAATCCTTAGGGTTTTAAATTTTCCAATTTATTATAATTTTCCTCATATCTTTTTTCTAAACCCTAGTCCTTATTAGTTGTGGTAAAAGAGTATTTTTTGCGAAATCATAAAACCATGCAAAAATAATAAAGAATGAGTTCTCTAACTTCAAGGAAGTCTAAAGCATAAGGATTACAAATATCTTATCCACAAAGGATAAGGATTACAAATATCTTATCCACGGAGGATAAGGATTACAAATATCTTATCCATAGAGAATAAGGATGGCAACTCATAGGAAAAATATCTAAAGTCAACATGACTTTTTGACTTTAGGCTCTCAAAATCCATAAATAAGAGGCCTATGCTTTGTTGCAGGGCATTGGAAAAGTTTATTGTGACAAAGTGACATTCAGTCCTTGAATTTTTCCAATCAAAATTAGGTCTTTACTTCTATAATTTTCTTCATTGATTGCATCTTCAACCTTGTTTCACTCTGAAATAATGGTTGATTGTATGCATGTGATGAATCTTTTACTGTTTTTCCATAAAACAGTCATTGTAGCAGTCTTTAGTGAATCAAAGATCAACAGTTTTGCCTCTACTTGTTTCAATTTTCTCTGTGTATGAAATAAAAGCAAGTATTATTGTGAGTTATATGACTCCTTGATTGTTGTTCTAATTTTACCTCTAAGTTATTGTTGCAAATTACTGTGTGAAGCTTTAGATTAAGATTCATAAGTTGTGTTGCTGAAAGGAAGTAAAAATTAGCTATATTTGGTGTATCACCTTCATTTTTTGTTTTAGATCCAAATTATCAGTTCTTTCTCTTATATTTTCCCAACATACTTGTAATCAATCTCAAGAAGTCATTTCTATGTCAAACCAACATTGTTACTTCCCTAACCAAACCCAAAATTTTGATAGTATGGGGATTAATGACATCAAAAGCATATTGCTAGACTTCAATAAGCAGTTGGATGATATCAAGAAATAGCAAGAATTCAATTTGCAACAAGAGGAGTTGGCTTATCAAGCCTACCAGTGCCAATAGGAGATAGATAAACAGAGGAAGCAATATGAGGAGTCTCTTGCAAAAGATATTTATGCCAAAAAAGAACATATGAAGCTATTAATTTTCCAGGTACAAAGACTGGAATCTCAATAAACCTCTTACATTTAGGATCAATCTACAAAAGAGGGGGCTCCTAAGAACAAGTTTCCAAGATTTGAGTAAGATAAACCTCATGAATGCTCAAGTGTTCTAAATTTGAAATGTCAAGTTTTGGAGGTACTTTTCCATTGCAAGAGTCTATGCTTGAGCTAATTCAGCCTACTATTCCTCAAGAAGAGCCCCCCCAAGAGCTTTTCCTACCTCAAGAAACTCAAAAAACTTCTCAAAACCATTCACCATGTAACATGCCCATTGTTCTACCCATTGAATTTTACAATGTTTTACCCATAAGTGAATAGTTTGAAATAACAACATTTAGCAATAAAAAAAAAAATTAAAATCAATAATAAGATGCACATTTGGAATAAACCCATTCCAAACTCCCACTGCATTTCAAAAATAAAATAAAATATTCAAAATTAAACCTATTTCAAATTTCCATTGCATTACAAAGGATCATTACAAATTTCTAATGAATCCACATTACATAATTGCATGATAACATTCCTCATTTACAATTTCTCAATAAGAATAGAGATATGTGTTCACATACATAGCTTCCATGAGCTTAATGAAATAGATATACAATCAAGATACAATGATATAGATGTCCCCAATGTTGGTGCATACCTCCTAGATGTCCCCATTAAGTGGCGCTACATTCTAGTTGTCCCCAAACTGGTGCTACATTGTCAAATCCCGACAGCCAACTATATGAGGAAGAGCACCACTCAAGCACTTTCCACCAACCACAGACTTACTGTGGTCCCCCGCACATCTACCTAACTAGTAATATGGCTCAACCCTTCAACAAAGAGATTGGTTTGGTAACCCTGTAGACAAATAAAAATGTCCTAAGTCTGTGAGCATCATTTTTCTTGGTCATTCCCCTTCGAAAATTGAATAATTTTAATTGTTCAATTATGCTCGATCATATTCCTCTATTAATTAAATATTTTTTAATTATTTAATTAATTCATTTTTCTAATCTTTATTCTATCTTGATCAATTAAAATTATTTAATTGTGTCACTAATACCCCCTTTCTTCAATAATTAAATAAATCATTATTTATTTAATTATTTATCTTTTTTTCTATACTCAGAAAATGGTTATTATTTAACCTTTTATTCTTCTGTAATTAAATAATTGACAAAATTATTTAATTATGTGTCATTCTTCTATTTTGAATAATCGATCCAAATCAATTATTCATGTTTAATTTTTATCTCCTCCTTTAATTAAATTTATGAATTTAATTAAATATCCTTTTTCATTCCTCCAAATAAATTATTTGAAATAAATTATTTATTTGCCACTTGTCCTTCTCCTCCATTTTTTAATAAATAATTTAAAATAAATCATTTATCCATCCATTTTGGTCAAAGATCCCCTGTCATTATTTCATGTCATAGCATGCATGTTTGTCATTGCCTACATGTCTGTCATATTCGTCGGGCATCATAGTCGTCGACGCCATATCTTTTCCATGCATGGCATATTTTGGTTGCATCAATTTTCAATTGTTGATCTGAGCATCTTTCTAGAATATCAATCTTGACCATCCATTTTGTAACCTTCATCTCATTCATTCTCATCCATCGATCTTGAAATCATTCTAGAGGATCGATCTCAATCGTCTGTTCAAATGGTTGTCTATAAAAGAGACCATTCCCCTCCAGTTTCAATTTAACAACTATTTGTCTCCAACTTCTACTTACTATTTTGCAGGTATTTGCACATGTGAAGCAAAAAATCTGAGGGCAAAGATTGCAAAAAGGAGAAATAGGAGAGCAAGGGAAGTGATTCAAGATTCGAGCATGGGGAGTATTGTGATTTCATGTTATTAGTTTCTCATGCTTTCATTGTTTTCTCTTGTTTAGGTGTGGTTACTGGTATAGAAGGTGTTAGTTGTCACTATTCTAGACTAGAAATTAAGAAGCCCCATCTTACATTGGTGAACCCAATGCAAACATCATTTTTTATTTAAAAAATTGTACGGATTTCTTGTTTTTTGCAGATTTTGAGTGTGGAATGATGCAACTATTAAGAGCAATGACGCATTTGTTGAGAAGCGACGCATCTATCAAATGCAGCAACGCACTTGTCTATAAATGACGCTTCTATAGAAGGCATCCATAGATGGGAAAATTCAAATTTGAAATCTCAACGTGATCGCCATGGTGTGATGCAACTATTGGAGAGAGTGACGCATTTGTTTTCTAGGTAAAAACTTTCAGTTTTGGTAGCTTTTTCATCTTTCTTTTGATTTTTGTGAGTAGAATAGAGTTTTTGGCCTTCTGATATTATGTTTAAAGCACGTGGCTTTAGGTGGGGACTCCAAAAATTGCTTCCTTGAGGAGCAACAAAAAAATTGAGTCCTTTAGTTTTAGTTTTATTTGATTTCTAGTTTAGTTATTCTCTTTTCTTTCACTTTGGTTGCTATATTTTGGTTTGATGCTAATCCTTTTTTTGGTGCTAACTTGAAGTTTGTGCAGCTTTTTTGGTTGTCCAAGATCATTTTGTGAAACTAATAATACATGGTTTTGTAGGTTCGAATGTCCAATATTTTATTTTGAAACCACAATCTTGTTTGTTTTAGATTAGATAACACTTCATTTGGTCCTCTAAAATGAATGATTGTCTTTCTCACATAGATTAAATTAGAGGGTAAATGAACACCATGTCTTAGTGTTTGAGGGTGGTTGGTATTATGCTCTCACCTTGTGCAAACTCGATGATCAGAAAGCCAAACCCATCCGTTTTTGTGTTCACCCATTAGAAGGGCCTGCCTTGGTGGGAAAAAGCACTTGCCCCAAGGGACGAGCCTAAGCGGTAATGGAATAAATCTGGGTCCTTTTGAACTGCTATAGAAATTTGTGATTGCAAGGAAAGTTTTCAATCAACGGGATGTGGTATGTGACAGCTCTCCGCCAAATATCTTTATGATATGTAACCCCTTTTTCTAAGGGTAGGGAAACCTCCAGAGGGAATTTATCATAGTAACCCCTAAATTGAATGCCTTTACTAGACACTTCTTATTTGTAGCAACCAAAATCCCTCTATTTTTTGGTGTAAGAGGTCAGACCTCTAAAGTCATCCCACATACTCATAGTTCTTAGTAGATATGAAGAGTTTTTCATGGGAGATTCATGAGAACTCGAAGCTTGGTTGACCTGGAAAAGTGAGTGCTATGGAGGGGAGCCAGTGTGGCCAAGCTTCTAAGTCATCCACTAAGAATAATCATGACTAGAAATCCAAGTGGGAATTCAACAAATATTGTCTTGCCAAACTTAGGATTGTGCTTGTTTTCTTCAAAAAATCAAATGTTTTTACATCAAACCAGTCCTCAAACAAAGTGCTTGATATTGGTAGTTGTGTTTTCCAGTCATATCCCATCAAAAATAATCAAAAACTTGAATCAAAACCATTGAAAACATCAAAACTATTAAAAATATCATTCTGGAACTGCAACTATCAGACACAAACCCGCAATTGTCACTGTGAACCACAACTGTCAGATATAGACCCGCAATTGTCACCATGAACCGCAATTGTCAGCTTAAAAACCACAACTGTCAGTCTGAAATGTAATTTCCAGAAATAGAGTCGCATCTAACAAAACAAGTCACAACTATGAAATGCATCTAATAAGAATTGAACCACAATTGTCTGCTAAATAAAATTTCTTGAAATTCATGACTAGAACCTAACCAAAACCACTTTACATTGACCTTTTTCTGATAAACTAGAGACCTACAATTTTTTCCAACCCATTCTAAGCATCCCCATTAGGAAAACATTGCATTATAGGTTGCATCTCTTTATTCCTTACATTGCACAATTTGGACTTTCACCCTTAGGTTGCATTTAGGCCTTCAAATTTTAAACATAGGGAGACCTTTAAAATTTTGGAAATTATGGGTTACACATTCTATTTGTCATTAACCATTGTCATTATCATTGTCTTGTCATTTATCACTTTGTCAAGTTTGATCTTGGTCTTGTGTCCTAGTCTTGGTTGTCCTCTTATGGTCAATGACATTTGGAATTTTTTGCATTGGGTTCACATTAGCTTGATTTCCACCCTTACTTTAAAATTCCTTCACATTACTCTCATTTAGAAAATATTTCCTAGATTGCACTTTGCATCCTTATACTCCAAAAATACAAAAAAAAGCATAGCATAGTTTTAATTGCATCATTATCTTGATCTCCAATCAAGCATTATCTAGTCACCTTAATCACCAATCAGATTTTAGCATCCCTTAGCATTCACTATCATCATCCTTTGGTCAATATTATCCTTGCATTTTCATATCCTAAAGGTTAAAAATCCAAAAACATAGTTTAGTGTCATCCACATCTTGTATTATCCCTCAAACTTGAAAACATCTCACATGGTTGAAACAAGGTCAAAATCCAAAAGAAAAGACACGGAATATTCAAGTGACCCTTGTCATGACACTACCCTTAGGTTTAACTCAATTCAATCCAAACCTCACAAAGAGATACCACAGAGAGATCAAACCAACAATTGGGACAATCTAAGTCGCAATGAATTCAACAAGAAATAGGGAAAACCTAAGCATAGAAGAATTCAACAAACAATTGACTCCTCAAGAAATTGGAAGAGCTTCTCAAGACCCAAAAATTTTAAACATTATTGATCAACTTGTTAGTGTTGATTTTTATAGATACTTCTATGCACTAGATAAAAAGGGTGCCAAGCTACCTCAAGGTTTTGATGTATCAACCTTTGTAGAAGAGGAAACTAAAGATCTATTTGCACTTGGCATGCCTTCGTCATCTCAAGCAGCAAAAATACCCCTTGATACAACCTCACACATGACTACCACCACCACATATATCCCAAATATCCCATTTGGAAATAAGGTAACCCACACCACTACACAAGGGAAAAATTCTACACTTGGAAACTGGTGTAGGAGCACCTGCACCCTTAATGCCTAATTTGATTTGGTAAAATGTGACAAGGTGTTGATAGGTTGAGTCTAGGGAGGGTATTTCAAGTTTTTTTTATGTTAATAAAGATCTTGTAAGACCATTCACCATGTAGGGGAGCTGGTTTTTGAGTCAAATGGGTTTAGATGTCAAAAATTTCAAAGAAAGGCATTCTTGTGTAAAAAGTTGTCAAGGTTGATCTTGTAGCCTTTGGAATAAAATTCAAGCATTTGTAAAGGGATATGAAAGAGTAAGGTCTTGAAGGTGTAATAAGGTTGAAATTAATTCATTAGAGTGATTTTGGTGGCCATGAGTTCCTAGGAGGGAAAAATTGCAAAACAATGTAATATTGTCATTTAAAATGTTGTCATTATTGCAATTTTGTGGGAAATGAAGGTCATTAAGGTTAATGGAACAGTTGTAGTTGATTAAGGGGTGGTTTATGGGTTCACAATGTATAAGAGGCCTTCCAATGGCTCGAGTGAGGGTGATTGAAGACTTTTGTAACAAAAATCTAAGCGATACAAGGTGATTTCCATCAGAAATTGTGTGTTTTCCAATCATAACTTGTTGTGTATGGGTCCATATAGGCCCATCCATTTGAAACTTGTATGGTAATGCAATAAAATGTCTTAGTATCTTTACTTTTTGGTCTAAGAGAGGGTTCCATCAATCTTAGAGGAAAATCTTGAAAGAATCTTGGGACTGCCTGTAATAGGCCAACAGGGTTTGGGTTTTGAATTTTAAATAATGTAGGGCCATTCCTCCTACTGTAGCTTGACGTATCTCAGAGGAATGGAAACTCTTAGGATATTTTAGGTGTTCATTTGTGGTTGGATTCATAGGGAAACGTTTGGTGGCTTGGAGGTAAGCCTAGGGCTGGAAGTGACATTTCTCCTTGTGAAATCGGTGGCTAAGTGAAGGGTTTTGAATAAATGTTAAGAGTATGGTCTTCATAATGAACTATTTAGTGAATTCAAACCATTTGTGACTTGTTTGAAGCATTAGTTGTGTTGCAAGAGCCCTAGAGATATATTTTCCACTAAAACCCTTATGATTTTGCTTGAAAGTGAGGGTTTGTGTGAACAATGACTTAAAGGCCTTGTACCAGAAACTTAGTTGAATAATTTGGTGTTTGATCACATGAATCATGACTATTTGAGGTGTTTTTGCACATAGAAAATGTTTATGAGGGACCTCCTTTGTAAAAATGGGCTAATTTGATGCTTGAAACTAGGGACGGTGTATTGGTTCTCACAAACTTTGCAAAGGAACCATATGAAACCTTTTGAAATGGTGTAGGGCATGATAAGGGGTGTCTCAGGTTCATAGGGTTTGGATTTTTGAGGTCTTTTAATGGTTTTTTGTTCAATTTTCAAGATTGAAAGGCTAGAAAGCCTTTGAAGGTGAGTTGATGTCTAATAGAAATGAAGACAATTGAAAGAGTGGATAGCTTGCTTGGGTATGATCATATTAGGTTGTTGTGAGTCACCTCCACCTTGTTTGCATCATAGTGGTATCAAAGCATCAAGGAGTAGGTTTTGTTTGCATTTTGTAGGTTGTGAAGAACAAGGAAGAAGTGAAGAGTTCAGTATTCAAAGATGCCTCCGAAGAACAAAGATATGGCTAAAGAGATTAAGGGGATGAAAGAAAGACATTATAGAGAGATCAAAGAGTTGGAGGAAATAATTATAGGCTTGGAGACAAAAAAAATGGATGTGGAAGAAAGTGAGTTAGATGAAGAGGAAGAAGAAGAGTTTGAAGACATGGAAGAAGAACTTTACCCAAAGGATCAAAGGATTGCAAATTTGTTGAAGGTGGTTAAGAATGACAAGCATAAGGTAAAGATTGATGTTCAAAAGTATGGTGTGAGTCTAAATGATGAAGAGTTACTTTATTGGATTGCTGCATTAGATAACCATTTTGAGTGTGATGAGGTTCTTGAGGAGCAGAGGGTAAAGATTGCAAAGACAAAGTTGCAAGGCCATGCTTTGTTATGGTGGGATCATTTTCAATCAGAGAGAAGGAAGCAAGGAAAGTCCCAAATTACCTCATGGGACAATATGGTATCAAAAATCAAAGGCAAATTCTTACCCAAGGATCATCAAGTTCAAATTTTTAAGAAATTGCAAGGCTTAAGGCAAAAGGAAATGGATATTAAGTCTTATATTGAAGAATTTTATAAACTAAGTTTGAGGTCTAGTCATCATAAGAATGAGGATGAAAAATTTTCTAGATATATGGGTGGATTGAGGTTTAACATACAAGATGAATTGGTTTTGGCTAACCCTAGGAATGTAGAGGAATGTTATCAAATGGCAATCAAGGTGGAGGAGAAAATGAAGAGAAGACAAGACAAAGTAGTTAGAGGTAGAGGTAATGCATCAAGAGGTAAAGGATCTATGCCTAATTCAAAGCAAAACAATGATCAAGAAGTTTCCATGAAGGGACAAGAGCAATCTGATTCCAAAGGTGGATGGAGAGGCACAAGAGGCAGATTTTGAGGAGGTAGGAGTTCCAATGTGTTTTCAAGTAGATGTTATAATTTCAATGAATTTGGCCATCCATCCTACAAGTGTCCAGAGAAGTTTGGTGCTTCATCAAGTGGAAGTAAATGTGAGAAGAGAGTTCAACTTGTGCAAGAGGATGAGGAGGAAAGTGTTAGTTCACCAAGCCATGTTGCAATTCATGTAGTTGGAGAAGCTTTGATGTTGTAAAAACAACTTTTGAGGACCCCCAAAGAGGTAGAACCATTGAAAAGGAAGAGAATTTTCAAGACAACATGTAGGAGCAAGGGAAAGGTATGTAAAATTGTGATTGATTTTGGCTCAACTGAAAACATGGTGTCATGTGAAATGGTGAACAAGTTAAACTTGCAAAGAATACCTCATGAGTTTCCTTACAAAGTGTCATGGTTAAGTGATGGTCAATCTCTGTTGGTGAATGAGAGGGTAGTAGTTGATTTCCAAATTGGTGGTTACAAAGATAGTGTGGTTTGTGATATTCTTCCAATGTATTGTTGTCACATACTTGTAGATAGACCTTGGCAGTATGATAGGCAAGCTTTGTATGATGGCAGAGAGAACATTTACACAATAGTGAAGGATGAGTGCAAGTTTGTTTTGACTCCTTTGGTGGAAGATGAGAAAGGTAAGTCAAAGGTCATCATGTGTGGAAGAAGAGAGCTTGCAGACAATGTGAATGAATACAAAAAGACAAGTGTTGCAGACAATATAAGGTATGAGAATTCTTTGGCAGCAGGTAACAAAGTTGTTTCAGATTTGAGGACAGTGAATTGGAACACCAATGTCATGGTAGGTTCTATTGCATGCCCTTTGGCTAAGAATAAGATTACAAGACAAGAAAGAATTATAGGTACAGAAGGGTCATAAACCTGATGATACAGAGTTTGATAACACTGACAAGACTATGGCACAACATGTGGACAAGACATCGGGACTGATGATAGGGGTAAAAGAATAGAGGGCACAACAGGGAAGACATAGGCAAAGAGATGCGTTCAAGTCAAAGGAATTTCATGGTAATGGTATTTCTAACCATTGTTTTTATGTAGGTATAGGTGATAGGGGTCAAGAAAACATTGAACCAAGGATGGAGAAAAGGAAGACCTCAAGTATGAATGTGCAAGCACAATCATATTCAAATGCAAGCACCCTTCCAAATGCAGGGCAGTATGGAGTGCAAGGCATGGTGCAGAGGAAGGATATCATGACTCAGAGAAGTATGTATGAAGGATTTTTGGGTTGGTATTGACCTCCACTCATGGGGCATGAGTTTCTTCTAGGGGGTTGTATGGTGCAGGAGCACCTGCACCCTTAATGCCTAATTTGATTTGGTAAAATGTGACAAGATGTTGATAGGTTGACTCTAGGGGTGTATTTGAAGTTTTTTTATGTTAATAAATGTCTTGTAAGACAATTCACCATGTAGGGGAGTTGGTTTTTGAGTCAAATGGGTTTAGATGTCAAAAATTGCAATTTAAAGGCATTCTTGTGTCAAAAGTTGTCAAGGTTGATCTTGTAGCCTTTGGAGGAAAATTCAAGAATTTTTAAAGGGATATAAAAGAGTAAGGTTTTGAAGGTTTAATAAGGTTGAAATGAATTCATTAGAGTGATTTTAGTGACCATGAGTGCCTAGGAGGGAAAAATTACAAAACAATGTAATATTGTCATTTAAAATGTTGTCATTATTACAATTTTGTGGGAAATGAAGGTCATTAAGGTTAATGGGACAATTGTAGTCAGTTAATGGGTGGTGTATGGGTTCAAAATTTATAAGATTCCATCCAATAGATCGAGTGAGGGTGATTGAAGACTTTTGTAACAAAAATCCAAGCAATACAACGTGATTTCCATCAGAAATTGTGTTTTCCAATCATAAATTGTTGTGTATGGGTCCGTACAGGCCCATCCATCTGAAACTTGTATGGTAATACAATTAAATTTCTTAGTATCTTTACTTTTGGTTTGAGAGAGGGTTCCATCAATCTTAGAGGAAAATCTTGAAAGAATCTTGGGATTGCCTATAACAGGCCAGCAGGGTCTAGGTTTTGAAGTTTAAATAATGGAGGGCCATTCCTCCTATTGTAGCTCTATATATCTTAAAGGAATGGTAGGTCTTAGGCTATTTTAGGTGTTCATTTGTGGTTGGATTCATAGGGAAATGTTTTGTGGCTTGGAGGTAAGCCTAGGGCTGGAAGTGACATTTTTACTTATGAAATTGGTGGCTAAGTGAAGGGTTTTGAAGAAATGTTACGAGTATGGTCTTTGTAAGGGATTATTAAGTGAATACAGACCATTTGTGACTTGTTTGAAATATTGGTTGTGTTGCCAGAGCCGTGGAGATAGATTTTCCACTAAAATCCTTGTGATTTTGCTTGAAAGTGAGGGTTTGTGTGAACAGTAACTTAAAGGCCTTGTACCAGCAACCTAGTTGAATAATTTGGTGATTGGTCACATGACTCATAACTGTTTGAGGTTTTTTTGCAGAGAGAAAACGTTTATGAGGGACCTCCTTTGTAAAAATGGGCTAATTTGATGCTTGAAACCAAGGACAGTGTACTGGTTCTCACAAACTTTGCAAAGGAACCATATGAAACCTTTTGAAATGTTGTAGGGCATGATAAGGGGTGTCTTAGGTTCAGAAGGTTTGGAGTTTTGAGGTCTTTTAATGGTTTTGTGTTCAATTTTCAAGATTGAAAGGCTAGAAGCCTTTGAGGGTGAGTTGATGTCTAATAGAAATGAAGACAATTGAAAGAGTGGATACCTTGCTTGGGTCTGATCATATTAGGTTGTCGTGAGTCACCTCCACCCTGTCTGCATCAGAAACACCTCCAAATCCATGGGTAAGACATTTACAAATCCTCATTTCCAAAACACACATCAAGGTTCTACTTCACAAGGTCCTACACCTTTGACTCAAAATGCAAAGCAAGGTCCCATTCCTACACTTCAAAACACAAACCAAGGATCCTTATTTCAATTTTCAAGTCAACATAGAAAATTTTGCATTATCTCACGAAAAATCCCAAAGCAAAACAATAGTCAAGGATCCATCCCATCATTCCAAAATGTGAATCAAGGGTTCCTCTCATCATTCCAAAATTCTAGCCAACGAAATATTCCTTCATCACAAAATTTTAATCAAGGGCCTACATCTTTATTTCAAAATACCAACCAAGGGACCCTTTCTTCATCACAAAACATCGGTCAAGGACCAACACCTTCATTTGCAAACCAAGGACCTAATTTTCAAAACCAAAACACAAATCAAGGGTCTACACATCAATTCCAAAACACCATACCACATGCAAACATGACCTTTCGAACAAACCTAAATGCCAATTTCATTCCAAATTAAACCAACACAAACCAATATGAAAATCAAGGCCTCACATCACAAGGCATCAATCATAATTCATATCCAACCTATGACCCCAATGCTAGCATCATGACACCAAATCAAAACAATGCAACACCATCTATTGCGGACCTCCTGATACAACAAATGCAAACTCTTCAACAACAAATGACAAACATGCAATTGGGGACCAAAAAAAAGATCTCTTCCATGGAGGAATCATGCCCCTTTCCATTCGATCAAAATTTATATATTCCACCCTTTCCCCCTCATTTTACAACAACACCATTACCTAAGTATAAGGGGACAGGGGATCCAATAGAGCACATTCGAGAATTCAACACATCATGTATGGAAGTCTCATATGATCCAACTTATTTAATAAGACTATTTCTGCAAAGTCTTACGGTGGTTGCTCTAGATTGGTTTGCACATCTTCTTCTAGGACTAAGAACATGGGGTGAACTAGCTAACAAATTCATTAATCATTTTTCCTTCAACATTAAAAATGATTTCACCATTGCAACATTAAGCACTGCTAGACAAGAAGAAGGAGAACCCCTCACCTCATTCTACCAGAGATGGCGAGGTTTGGTTAGAAAATTCCCTTGTCACATTCTTGAAAAACAATTGGTCACCATGTTTGTGGAAAACCTTAACGGAGAACTCATGAGCCGAATCCAAATCCAATGTTGCACAACCTTCGAAGATATCCTTGAGAAAGGTCTTGTTGCCAAAGGACTAATCAAGAGAAATAGAGAAAATCTGAAATCCAACAATGACAAGAGCAAATACCAATCCCAAAACAAAAATGTCACAAATGATGGAGTTGTTGATGCCAAACCAATAACCAAAGGTCCAACCATTCAACTTAAAGGTCCCTCCTCATCAAATACACCAACCATGCCAAATACACAAGTCCAAAGTCAAAATCAAACATTAAACATTATCCAAAATAATCAACAACAAAGAGGACCCCCTTGTACGAAAAGAGCCTGCACCCCCTTGGGTAAACCTATCAAATCAATTCTCAAACAGCTCTTGCAAACCAATACCATCACACTATCTGGCACCAAGAATTATGAACCTTCCTTGATCAAACCAAATTGGTGGAAAGAAGAAAATTATTGTGAATACCACCATAGCAAAGGACACAAAACAGTAAGATGTTGGATACTCAAGAACATTATTCAAGACCTCATTAAAAATGGAACCATATCAGTGGGATATTCACAAGGAAAAACCAATGTTGATCTTGCCATATTCAAGACTCCCTTGCAAGACCATGATAAAGGGAAGGCCTCCAGTTCAGGGAACAACAATAGTTCCAACTATGTTGCAGTCAAACATGACTATAGCACTATCATTCTTAACATAACACCCATTGGTAGTCGTATTTCTACCATCACCATAAACAATCCGAATTCAGACTATGTTTTCAATACTCACATAACCAAGATAACTATTCCAGGACCTCTGCCTAATCCTCAACCAAAGAGCCAATATAACCTCTTGGAGCAGTTGGGAAAGACTCTCGCGCAAATCTCTATCTTGGAGCTCCTCCACACATCCCCACAACATAGAGCTATACTTGACAAAGCATTGCAAGAAGCATTTGTCCCCGCCAACCTAGATGTCAATGCATTTCAGGCCATGGTCAAATACTTAGTTATTCCACATCACGTCACCTTCTCCGAGCAAGACTTTTTTGCACCAAAATATGATCATAATGACCCTTTACATCTCAAAGTTTGTGTCGACAAATGTAAGATCAAATGAGTTCTAGTAGATAGTGAAGCAGGTTTGAATATTTTCTCACTAAAATTGGTGAAAGCATTGGGATACTCTGAGAATTTTACAAACTAAACAAAGAAAATCACTATCAAATCTTATGATGATGTTGAACGTTCATTTGAAGGTGTCATTTCACTCCCTATAAGAGTCAGCCCCACAATACAATATATAGTATTTCATGTCTTAGATCTAGATTTACATTATAACCTTCTCCTTTGTTGTCCTTGTATTCAAGTTATGAGAGCTCTTCCATCCACCTACCATCAATGCCTCAAATTTCCACACAATAGCACTGAAATCACTATTTCAGGTCACCCCAATCCTTTTTAGTATTGTTCAAACTTAAGAGGAACTATTGAACATCAAGTGCCCATCAATCAAGAGGACTCACCATCCACTTCATCCACCAATCCATCCCGCTACATCAACCCATCTTCTCTGGTCAAATCCTCCACTCCATTCATCACACCTTCCATGCCTAAGATCCATATCCAAGATAAAGGATGCGAAGAATATAACATGAAGAATCTCTTTTCATCAGCACTTTGCCTAAATCACCAAAGTCTTATGGAAAACCACATCTCATACATCCTAAGGTCATCTTTCATAATCCCCCTACCACCTTCACCAAATAGGGGGAACTTTCCAAGGAATCTCTAGACGATCACATTCTCACATGGTTGTACAGAGAAGAAGAAGACACTCAATTTAAGAGGTTGTCAGTTGAACAGTATCCAAAAGGGTTCCCAATAATGAAATGATAAGGATATGATGGACACAGTGGTCTTGGCCTAAATAAACAAGGAATGATAGAACCATTTCAACCTCCTAAGTTGATTAAACATCAAGGGTTAGGGTTCCTACCTGTAAAAGTGACTATCTAAGGTATCTGATTACCTTTGAGTGAGGTTGCTAATGCTTCAGATAAGATCGAGACATATGAGGACCCTTGGGATTTTTATGTTAATTCCAATAAATATGAATGGGATTCCCTACCCTCCACTACCTTTATGGACTTAGATAAACTATTCATAATACTTGATGAGCCTCCTCTTGAAACACAGTTTAGTCAAATGCACCAAGCCCTCGTCCCAAAGCCCCCTTAAATAAAGAAGAATGGATTAAACACTTTTGGGAAACCATTGGCGTTGCCTCTTGGGAAGCTAATGACTTTACAATTGTCTTTACCCTATATTCCTACACCATGACTCTTGATAAAACTGATGATGGCTTACCCCTTGTCTACCCACAACTCATAGATTGGGATCAACAAGACCCACCAAGTTTGGACACTTTCAAGAATGATGAAGCAATTTTCGAGTTTATGGACTTCGTGAAGGAATACTTCATGGGGATCATAAGGCTATATTTTCCATAAAACTCAATTATACAACATACTTTGGTGAGGTTATCCTATCCTCTAGTTGCAAAAGTGAAAATGAAAAAAGTAAAAATAGAGATAATAGGTCTTCATGTGAAAACTGAAAGGTGCCTCCTAACCGTGAAAAAGTAAAAATAAAGGACATATCTAAAGGTGAAAACCTCCCTGAGTCCTGAGGATGGAACATTGGACTGTCTCCCAATAGACCAAGAGAGATCGTCATTGCTAATAGAAGAAACAGAATAGGTGAATATTGGAACACAAGATAATTCCAAAATCATATAGTTGGTAGCATCTTTGACCGCCAAGGAAAGGCCTGAGTTCACAACATTCTTTACAAAAAAGGCAAGTCAATTTTGCTTGGTCATATGTGGATATGTCTGGATTGAATCCTGAATTGGTTTTACATCACTTACCACTTCTACCTAATTCCAAGCTATACAAACAAAAGCTAAGAAAAATGCATCCACATATCGCACTCCTTGTCAAGGCAGAATTGAAGAAACTTCTAGATGTTGGATTGATTCATTCTATTGATTATACAGATTGGATATCAAACCTTGTTCCTATAACTAAACCAAATGTTCAAATTAGAATTTGCACATATTTTAGAGATCTCAACAAAGCTTGTCTCAAGGATGATTTTCCTCTACCAAACATCGACATCATCATAGACCTCACAGCTGGATATGAAATGCTATCACTCATGGATGGATTCTCGGGTTATAATCAGATAAGGATTGCTATCGAAGATCAAACAAAAACAAATTTTACATGTGCTTGGGGAACTTTTTGTTGGAATATGAAATGAGAATCAGTAATACTGGTTCTACATCAAAAGAAATTGCCTTCAAGGCTGAAATGAAAGAACTGCCAGATGTTAGTGAATCTGATTTATCAAACTCAGAAGAAGCTCTTATTGTCAAAAAACTCAAAAAGAAATATAAGGGTAAGCTTCCCTTTAAATTTTTTACTTGTGGAAATTTTGGACACTATGCTGCTAAATGCCCTTGCGGTGATCAACCCAATGAGGATCAAAAGTCAGAATAATAGTATAAGAAAAAGGCTTTTAATCCTAAGAAGAAGTTTAACTTCAAAAAGAAAAAGAGTCTCTTTACCAAAGAAGACTCGGATGTTGAGTTAGATGACTCACTTGGTGATAAAGATGAAACTTTATTCATGGCTGAAGTCGATTCACAAAAGACTTCAAATAAAGAATCAGGTAATCGGTCTATTTTAGAAGATGATGAAATAGATTTAAAGGGTGAAACTATATTTATGGCCACAATGAATAAAATGGAACTGCAAGAAAATGGACTTGCAGAGACTTATGCTTCTAATAAAGAATTGAATGGTTTTGAGAATGAATTGAAAAATTCTCTAAGTAAAGTTCAAAATTTGAAGAAGGATTTAGTATATCAAAAAAATTAGATTGAGCAAGATACTGAGAATCTAGTAAGATTCTAATCGCTGAAAAGGAAATTAATGATTTAAAACTTCAAGTTGAAATTCTTAAGATTACAAGGATGCAATTGGAATTCAAAGAAGAAAAGTGTTGTATCTTAGAAACTAAAATCAACAATCTTAGAAAGGAATTTGATAATTTTACAAATCTTTTGAATAAACAAAGGTCTTATGAAGCCAAGTCAGGTCTTGGTTACATGAATGATTCAAGTGATTTTCTAGATGTAAATGTAAACGCTAACTATGGAAGATCTAGACAAGCTTCCTATAAGAAGAAAAAAGAATAGTCTTTCTAAGAACAACTATGCAAAACAAAGTTAAGCTGGTTTGGATGCCTAAAAGGAGCAATGTAGAACTGGAAGGTATCTTTAGTCAAACTGAATTACATGTTAAAGTTGAAAATACATGGATCTTAGATAGTGGTTGTTCTCATCATATGACAGGGGACAAAATTATTTTTACTAAACTTGAATTTGGTGATTTTGGTTTAGTATGGTTTGGTAATGATGATTACATACAACTTATGGCAAAAGGCACAGTGGTTTTTGGTAATAACATTTTATTTCCAGATGTTTATTATGCAGCAGGTTTAAAACACAATTTGTTAAGTGTGACACAAATCTATGAGCAATATTTATGTATTCTTTTTTATGATTGTGGGTGTCAAATTAAAAGGAAATAAGGATTGTTGGTTCAAGGACACAGGGAAATATCTATGAAGTGACTAGTGTGAAAGTGCTTAATCAGATGAGGAGGATTCTCTATGATGTTCCTCCTATTTCTTTTCACTAATCAATCTTTGTGATTGTAGGGTGTGCTTTAAAGTTTTTATCTTATATCCCTGAAAGTATAAACTGCAATCAATTCTTTGCAGTTTAGTTGGTGTTTTGGAATGGTTTGCAATTTTTATTACATGAATGATTGTGTATTAACATTGTCTTGATTATGGCAATGAATTGTAGAAATGTTTTCATGAGAATGAACAGTGAATTGATATTAGTTGCTTGGATAGTCAACACTTAGTTTTTTTATCTTCATAAAGAGGATGAAGCAATGTGGAACAAGGTTTCAAGGCTTCTTGAAACAGTCTTGTGTGAATGCTTTTAAAATTATGCATGGTCTTAGGGGGAGGCATTCTTATCTGTTTGCACCATTTGTTTCCTTAAGCACTAGTTTAGCACGTGATTGCATTTAGTTCTTCTTAAGTGTTCATATCTAAATATTCCACTAGATGGTATTATGTGCATTTTGATATTATGGTTGATATAACAGTTGTCTAATGTTTAGATTGGCAAGTTAAATTGTTTTAGGTTTCATGAGATGATTACTTAAGACAGGATAACATCAGTAAAAGCAACATTTGTTGCTTGGACATAGATGTAAGGTGCTTGCAGGGGTTTGGTAGCAATACTAGTGTTCTGACAGTGTGTATGCAGATGATAATGTGACAGAATTGCATAACTCGATGATGTTTGTTTTGAGAAACACAAGTGTTTGATGATTGTTGTAGGAACATAGTGATAATGATTTGTATATTGCCTATCTATGACAGTTCTTTTGTATGTTGACAGTATAGTATACTTGATGATAGTTATTTTTTGTTATCTCTTGCACAACTTTCACAAAAGACAATGCTTTGGAAATGGAATAGTTGCTTTGGTATAACAGTGATTTGTTGTTATACAAAAGAAAGTTGGTTCTGGCATGATATGATGATCTTATGAGATTTAGTTGACAATGTTCGTATTCTTCATGATATTCACAAATTTATGCTTATAATGCACATAGTGTGGTGTTGTTTAATCAGGGCTACATCTGAAATAGCTTGAATAATTGTGTTTCTACTTGCTGAATTCTCTCTATCCTTGTTCAAGTGTGGTACTCATAAAGGAGTTTTGATACCAGTTTTGATATATTTTGTTGTAGTTGGTTTATTGATTGAATAGTGTTATATCATAGGGAGAGGTTTCTTGCATATTTCATGATACAGAATATTTTTGGTGATTGGTTATAATACAGCTTGGTCATCTATGGATTCTCAGCTTGTCAATGATGTATGGTAGTGGTATTTATTTTTGGGGTGCTTACCAATGATATTCCTTTGTGCTTTTGATAATGAGTTGCTATTTGCAGCTTGTGCAATTGGTGCATACAGTACTTGATTTTATGTTATTTACATGCTGTCAGTATTATGGTTGCCAGAGTTATTGTGTTTTCTCATGTGAATAAAAGGTGTTATATGCAACAGAGTTATTTGCTTATTATCTAAAGTAATGATATGATTTTGACTGCTATTTTCATATGGATATGTGTTGGTTGGATTCAGTTTTTTTTATTCATGGCATTTCACATTCTCCTCTGTTACTCTTTGTCCTTGTGACAAAAAGGGGGAGAAAATAATGGTTCAGATGGCTAATTTTTTTCCATCAAGGAAAAAGGGGGATTTTGTTGACTTCTTCTGTGGCATTTATCCTTGATGTCAAAATTGCCCTGGGTTGGTGCCTTGGCATTTCATAGTTTGGCATTTCACAGTTTGGTTATATATTTCAGCACTTTGTGGATAATGCTTTGGATAGTACTTTGTGGTCAGTGCTTTGGATACTTTCAGTCATGTTGTATGGTTCTAATCATGTTGGATTCTTGTGCAAAGGTTATACATGTCACATGAGGTTATACATGTCACATGGGGTGATTCTTTCTACAGGTGTTAATGGTTAAAGGTGATATCATGTTGTATTGTTTTGACCTTTACAGATACACATATTTTTCTGACACTCAAATTGGTTCAGTGATATTGGTTGGCACTCACATTGGCATGTTTATTTTCAATCTCTACTTGGTTTTGTTGAGACACATATAGGTGATAGTTTTGTACAGTTCTTTACTCAGATTGAAGGTAATTTGGTTTGTGTCTACAAGTGATCATTGATCATAATCAGCTTCATTTTACACGTAGACATTTTATAAATTTACATTGCTTTTGTGAGCTCTACTTCACTCAGAATTTACATGCTACACTTGGTGGTTCACATGATTTTATCATTCTTGGTACATGGCCAGATTATCATGTTGCATATGTTTACTAGCTATATATATAGCTTCACAAGGGTTCTGGCATTATACATAAGGTGGAGTTTATTGTTTAAGATGTTTATATTGATACACAATATATGTATAGTGATCGGGTATCATTTCATTGTTATATTACAATGTATCGCACCTTGCATATTGAATACATATGTTTGTTTGGTCATTAGGCTTTATAAGGCCTTGGCTTAAGTGATAAATCAGCCTTGACTAATTTGGGATAGTCGATTATATGAATCATTATGTTTATTTGGCAGCCAATGGGGTATTATCATTGAACGGTTGTTAGCTCACATGGACATTGGATAGCATGATGTGGAAATGTTTTGGTTTTGATTTAATGATCATTGTGTCGGTCTCATGCGGATTTCAAATGATGTTTAACATCATTTGATAGGGGATTTAAAATTATTATCTCGAAATTTGTAAGGAAAATAGGGCAAAACAAAGTTATGTTTTCATTTTGTATGGCTAGCTCAAACCCTAGCCGCCATTGCAATTAACAGTTACAAATTTTGACACTGTGGTTGCGGATCTTTGCTCAAACTTGAGGTATCATGGGCAATGAAAGATTGGAAATATGTTGGTGGACTTCGCTTGAGCTGGAAGCAGAGGTAAATCTAGAGGATTTCATGGTATTTGTCTTTAGTTTCAAACCGCCATGAGAGGTAATATCTACAAATTTCTACTTGTTTTTCGAAGGTGAATAAGGTAAAAGGAAAGTGAAAAGATATAGTTTATTTGCAAAGATATTACAGTTGATTATATTTAAAAAAAGAAAAAAAAAATTATTTCAACTATATTTTTTACTTTTATTTAGAAACCCTAACTCAAGGGTTTGGTTCTTGACTCGAGGTCTCACATTTTGATACAAAGGTTCCAGTTTTTGTGTTGTATAAAAAGAATGGCAATAAGCCATTATTGTGTTTAGAGGTTTTTGAAAAGTGATAGATGTTGGAATGAAATAACTGAGTTTTTGTAAAAACAAAATAAGGGTTTCTGATAGAAATATTCTTGTATTCAAAAGAGATAGATGAGAGCTTAAATTATTTGATTTCTCTGGTTCAAAAATAGAGATAGCATTCAAAATTTCAGTGTGATTATCTTGGTACTATCATATTCAGTATAGATTATAATGGGCATTATTGTATATCTTTTATATGTACTTTTTTGAGATTTTGTAATTGCAAAAATAATGTAGTTATAAGGTCCGGACAGTTTGCATGGTTATTGAGAAACTTTGAAAAGGATTTGGTGTTCCTAAACTATAAAGAGTTGGTGCTCTTGTAATAATGGAGTCGGTGCTCCTGATTGAGTTGGTGCTCTAAATAATAAAAGGAATTATTCAAGTGGTTTTTTATACCCCATGAGGGTTTTTCCACTCAAGAAAATAATGTGTTATGTGGTAAAATATGTGCATTTGTGTTTCAGCCCATGAGCTTAATTGTTAATGTTTAGATTCTATCATTTGTCAATAAAATTTCATGCAATGCTCTGATACTTGACTAAGCATTTCATTTTGTTATAAAAGTGTTCAAATCATACACGAAGTTTTGTGGAAATAAAGCATTAAAAGGAATTGATCATTCAAGTTTACATGAATAATCAATATCATGCTTTGACACTGTTATGTAAGTCTTTTATCAATTTGTTATTCTGCTAAAATTTCTTTGATGTGTTAGAGTTCACTTTGCAAGTTAAGAGGTTTCATAAAGTTGTTTCAAGGTCATTGCTTAATTTTCTCATGAAGTTAAAAGTTTGAAAATTTTCACATTACTCTAATTCACCCCCCCCCCCCCTCTAAGAGTAATTCATCTTCCAGCATGTTCATCACCCCTCAAGGAGATTCCATTCCTAAGTCATTTTGAATAGCATTCCCCTACACTAATAACATGGCATAATATGAGGCATGTTGCTATGTGGCAACTGATCATGCTATACTGTACACTTTTTAGTATTGTACACTCTTGCAATACACAAAGGCTGAAAATCACTTATTTACAAACAGCCAGAGTGCTATACATCTTACAAATAATTCTACCTTGCACTCTAAAACCAAACACATACAACTAAGATATTATTTCATTCGGTCAGTATTGGAGGATGGACAGGTAAAGTTGGAAAAGATACATACAGATGAAAATCCAGCGGATATGTTTACAAAGGCAGTGACAAGGGAGAAGTTGAGCTCCTCTTCAGCTTTGATTGGTCTTCATGGTTAAAAGTATAATAGAGTAGCAAGGTCCAAGGTGCTTATTTTCCAGTGGGAGCTGTAAGTGTAGCGGTGTCATCCAGGATCAGTCTCCAAGTGGGAGATTATGTTGGTGTGGAGCCTGATCAGTCTCCAAGTGGGAGATTGTTGGTATGTGGTGACTGATCATGCTATATTGTAAAATTTTTAGTACTATACACTCTTCATGTATCCTCGTCGGGGTCTAGGGTCAGGCTGGGCCTTGAGTGGGGGTTCGGGGGTGGCAGCCCTCGAGAAAAAAAATTCACCTTTTTCGCTTCGTCACCAAAAAAGAAAAAGGTCGACTTTGTAAACCCTAATTTCTAGAAGCTTTTAAAAACTTGTTATAAGCGGTTGGGGTGGACAGTAGTATTATGGCATTATTCACGATATTGTAATATGTTTTGCACTGGTTAATAAAATCATTGGATGGTTGCGGTTTTGTGGATGTAGCCCAGATTGGGTGAACCATGTTAAATTCTTTGTGTTGTCTTGTTTCTGCTATAATTTCTTGTGTGTTTTATTTCTCTATTTTATTAATCAAATCTGCATTTAACTTGTTAGATATCTTCCCTCTAACCCTAACAAGTGGTATCAAAGCGGGTTGTTTTTTATTATCATTTGCAGTAAAGTCTCATGGTTAAGTGGGAGCAATGGCAGATGAGGGTAAGTTGAAGGTTGAGAAGTTCAATGGGTAGAACTATCAGTTATGGAAGATGTAGATGGAGGACTACCTCTATCAGAAGGATTTATGGCGGCCATTAGAAGGGAAAACCAAGAAAACCACAACAATGTCAGATGAAGACTGGGATATTTTGGATAGAAAGGCACTTGGCAGTATTCGTTTATGCCTGGCACAATCGGCGGCATTCAATATTACAATAGCAAAGACAACTCAAGAGTTGATGGAAACCCTAGCGAAGTTATATGAAAAGCCTTCCACTTTGAATAAGGTATTTCTTATGAAGCATTTATTTAATATGAAAATGGTAGAAGGTGGGTCAGTTACTGATCATTTAAATGAGTTTAATACTGTAGACACATGAAAATGACCTAGGCCTGCAAGCACTATTTTACCACTTTTTGTCCTAGCATAATTATGACATTTTAATTATGTTTCTAACTCACTTTCAACTATTAATTAAGTAATTCATAATTATTTAATTAATTCATATCTTTTATTCTCCATGATTATCAAATAAATAGATCTTATGTATTTATTTAACGCGTCACTAATTATCTAAAGTCTTCTCATAATTAAATAAAGTTCTCAATTTATTTAATTAATCTTTATCATTAATGTCCTCTTGATTATTAAATAGATATATTTAAATTTATTTATTTAATATGTCACTAATGCCCAAATCATCTTTTAATTAAATAGATTTATTAATTTAATTAATTAATTAACTACCTCTTCTAAATTAAATAATTATTATTTGACATTTCCCTCTTTTTAAATAAAACAATTTATTTAAAAAGGTTTCACATGGTTAACTGCTTCTTCTTTTAGTAAATAATCTTAAATCAATTATTTACTATCTCACTAAATCCATATTTTGAATTAATTTTAATTCAAAATGGAAATATTCTTCTACAAATCAAGTAATTGCTAAAATTACTGATTTTCTAAATCTCATCTTCTTATCTTTTGATTTTTACTAATTTTCATCTCACTGTCACGTTCATTCTCCATCCTTGATTTTATTTCTTAAATTAAATCTTGTGCACTCATTTGAGAATTTTACCCTAACCCTAATTGAGAGTTTCCATTTTGAATCTTGACCATTGATTCTAATGCATTTTTCAACCTCTCATCTCATTCGTCCAGCCGAAATTGCAATTTCTATAAAATGTCAATTTTGTTCTCATTTCGAAATCTCTTAATATCTTGGAATTCTTGAATCTTATTTTTGCTTAATCTCTTGCATTGTCATTTAATTACTTGCATTTAGAATTTAATTTCTATTGCATGGTTTTTAGTAAATCCTTCAAAACTTTGCTTAGGGCTAGGCTATATAGTAGAGTTTGTTCATCGCAATCTGAGGGCACACTCATCATCACAGCAAGCTAGAAGGTGCAATGGAATTCAGCCATGGAGGAAGAAGGGTTTGGTGAGCTCGTTTCATTTTAGTTCATGTTTTCCTTCTTTATTTTCTTATGCATTCTATTGTCTTTGTGGGTTTTGAATATGCTAATCTAATCTTGATCCTTGCAGAAAATCCTCAATCACAAATATGGTTACCAGTCAATTAACTTCTGTAAAAGTAAACTTTGATGAAGAAGTTAGGGCTCTTTTGATTCTATGTTCTTTTCCTGAAAGCTGGAATAGCTTGGTAATGGTTGTTAGCAATTTTTTTTCTAGTTCGAATACATTGAAGTTTGATGATGTTGTTGGTGTTATTTTTTGCGAGAAAATTCATAGAAAAAGCTTAGGTGGAACATCCACATCAGGAAGTGTTTTGAATGCGGAAAGCAGGGGCAGAACAAAGGAGAGAGGAAACAATTCTAGAAGTCATGGGAAGTCACAAGGAAAATCAAGGGACAAAAGATCCCAATCTAGAGACAAGAGGGATTGTTGGTACTATGGTAAGCCAGGTCATTTAAAGAAAGATTGTTGGTCTCGGAAAAATAAAGAAGGAGACAAAAAAGAAGGAAATAAAGAGGAAAATGTGGTAAGTAATAAATCTAATGAGGATGATTTGATTCTTTCCCTTGACAATATTGATGATTCTTGGGTGTTAGATTCAGGAGCTTCATTTCATGCTACACCCCATAGAAATTATTTTCTTCATTATGTCCAAGGGGATTTTGGGCTAGTTTATTTGGGAGATAATGAACCCTATCAGATTGTTGGAAAGGGAAGAATCAAGATTAAGTTGCAGAATGGGAATCATTGGCTACTATATGAGGTAAGGCACGTTCCAAAGTTTAAAAAAAATTAATTTCTACAGGGCAACTAGATGATGAAGGTTGTGTTATTACATTTAGTGATAAAAATTGGAAGGTTACAAAAAGTGCCTTAGTGGTAGCCAAAGGTGTGAAAGTAGGCACCTTATATCTTTGTACAGGTCATAATGTTCCTTCTACTTTAGTTATTGCAAATAAAAATCAATGTTCAGGGACAGTTGTTGTAGTTCAACAGGCAAAAAATTAGATAGTTGTTGTGGATTCTGAATCGACACTATGGCATAATAGACTTCGGGCATACGAGTGCAAAACATATGAAATTACTTCATTCAAAGAATGTTTTACCAGGTCTAAAATGTGTTAATATGGATTTATATGAAATTTGTGTTTATGGGAAATAAAAGAGAGTTAGTTTTCTCAAAGATGGGAGACAAAAGAAAAATGAGAAATTAGAGCTTGTGCATACGGATGTATGGGGACCATCTCAAGTATCTTCTCTTGGTGGCTCTCAGTATCATATTACATTCATTGATGATGCAACTAGGAAGATATGGATTTATTTCTTTAGGCATAAATCTGATGTATTTGATATTTTAAAAAAATGGAGAAGCTTGGTTGAGAATGAGACAAGTAAAAAATTAAAATGTCTCAGATCTGATAATGGTGGTGAGTATTGCATAAAAGAGTTTGAATATTATTGTTCATCTAATGGTATTCGTAGGTAGAAAATGGTTCCAAGGACTCCACAGGAAAACGGAGTGGCTCAGCACATGAATAGAACAATAATGAAGTGTGCACGAACTATGAGATTGCATGTTGGGTTGCCTTTAAACATGTGGGCAGAGGCTATAAACACTATTGTTTGTTTAATTAATAGATGTCTCTCTAATCCTTTGAGTTGTGGTATTCCAAAGGAAGTTTGGATAGGTAAGAAGGTGAGTTATTCTTTTCTCAAAACCTTCGGTTGTGAAGGATTTGCACATGTAGATTCTGAAAATAGAACCAAGCTTGATGCAAAATCAAAGAAATGTATATTTGTTCGATATGGCATTGATGAATTTGGTTATAGGCTTTGGGATTTTGAAAATAAAAAAATTGTGAGAAGCAGGGATGTCATATTCAATGAGAAAGTGTTGTACAAAGATCTATTGCAGTAGCATGAGAAGAAAGAAAAAGGATTATGCAATGCAGGATGATATTACAAATAACAATGTTGCAATGGTTCCTCATGTTAGAAATAACAACAACAAGAAATACCACAAACTCCAGTGAATGTTAGGCGATCTTCAAGGATAAGTAGACCTCCAGAAATATTTTCTCCCTCTTTGTATTATATTTTATTAACTGATGCTGGTGAACTAGAGTGTTATCATGAAGCTATGCATGTGGATACCAAGGTTCAATGGGAGCATGGAATGGAAGAAGAAATGGACTCCTTGCTGAAAAATCAGACTTGGGAATTATGCAAGTTGCCTGCAGGTAAAAAGGCTTTACCAAACATATGGGTTTACAGGTTGAAAGAGGAGGATAGAGGTAAGCAAAGATTTAAAGTCAGATTGGTTGTAAAGGGATTTGCATAGAAAAAGGGTATTGATTTTGATGAAATCTTTTCTCCAGTTGTTAAAATGACTTCTATTTGTATTGTTTTAAGTATTGTGGCTATTGAAGATTTGCATTTAGAACAGCTTGATGTTAAAATAGCCTTTCTCCATGGTGATTTGGAAGAGGAAATATATATGGAACAGCCACAAGGATTTGAGGTCAAAGGTAAGGATAAACTAGTGTGCAGATTGAAGAAAAGTTTATATGGCTTGAAACAAGCACATCGACAATGGTATCTTAAATTTGATAGTTTTATGGCTGAGCAAGGCTACAACAGGTGTAATTCAGACCATTGTGTTTATTTTAAGATGTTAGGTGAAGATAGCTACATTATTTTATGTTTATATGTTTATAATATAATTGTAGTGGGGTCTAACATGGATCACATAAACGAGTTAAAACAACTGTTAGAAAATTCCTTTGCTATGAAGGATTTGGGGGCAGCAAAACAACAAAACAAATCCTTGGTATGAAGATTACAAGAGATAGGAAAAACAAAAAATTGTTTCTATCTCAAGCTGATTATGTTGAAAAGGTGTTGAAAATATTTCATATGGAGAATGCAAAAGTTGTCAGCACACCTTTGCCTAGTCATGTAAAATTGACTAAGGATATGTGTCCAAAGACACAGGAGGAGGAAGAAAAAATATCCAAGGTACCATATGCTTCAGTTGTAGGTAGTTTAATGTACGCCATGGTATGCATAAGGCTGGATATTGCACATGTTGTAGGAGTTGTTAGCAGGTATATGATTCATCCTGGAGTTGAACATTGGAATACGATAAAATGGATTTTCAGGTTCTTGAGAGGTACATCCAATATATGTTTATGTTTTGGGGGCTCTAATACAGATTTAAAAGGCTATGTTGACTTAGATTTGGCAAGGGATATAGATACCAGGTAGAGTACCACAGGTTATGTATTTACAATTGGTGGGACAGCAATGAGTTGGATTTCTCGGCTGCAAAAGGTGGTTGCTTTATCCACCATAGAGGCAAAGTATGTGGCTGCAACAGAGGCAACAAAGGAGATGATATGGCTACAAGTCTTCATGGAAGAGTTGGGAAAAATACAGGCTAAGAATCACTTATTTACAAACAGCCAGAGTGATATACATCTTGCAAATATTTTTTCCTTGCACTCTAAAACCAAACACATACAATAGAGATATCATTTCATTCGTTCAGTATTGGAGGATGGATAGGTAAAGCTAGAAAAGATACATACATATGACAATCCAGCATATATGTTAACAAAGGTAGTGACAACGAATAAGCTGAGCTCCTCTTCAGCTTTGGTTGGTCTTCATGGTTAAAAGTATAATAGAGCAGCAAGGTCCAAGGTGCTTATTTTCCAATGGGAGTTGTAAGTGTAGCGGTGTCATCTAGGATCACTCTTCGAGTGGGAGATTGTGTTGGTGTGGAGCCTGATTAGTCTCCAAGTGGGAGATTGTTGGTATGTGGTGATTGATCATGCTATATTGTACACTTTTTAGTACTGTACACTCTTCATGTATCCTCGTCGGGGTCTAGGGCTGGGCTGGGCCTTGGATAGGGGTTCGAGGGTAGCAACCCCCGAGAAAAAAAAATTCACCTTTTTCGCTTCATCACCGAAAAAGAAAAAGGTCGACTTTGTAAACCCTAATTTTTGGAAGCTTCTAAAATCTTGTTATAAGCAGCTGGGATGGAGAGTATTATTATGGCATTATTCGCAATATTGTAATATGTTTTGCACTGGATAATAAAATTATTGGATGGTTGCGGTTTTGTGGATGTAGCCCAAATTGGGTGAACCACGTTAAATTCTCTGTGTTGTCTTGTTTCTGCTATAATTTATTGTGTGTTTTATTTCTCTATTTTATTGATCAAATCTACATTTAACTTGTTAGATATCTGCCTTCTAACCCTAACAAGGCATTGGTGACAAGCCTTCAGATAGAAATAAAATGGAAAATCAAGGATCTTCAAGTCTACTGTGATTCTTAGTTAGTAATAAAGTAGGTCAATGACGATTATAATATTGAGGATGAGAAATCGATGCCCTACAAGCGCATGGTGGATAGCTTCAAACTATACTTTGATAATGTTTCTTTTGAACAAGTCTCGAGAATCCAAAACAAAACAGTTAATGCAATGGCTACCATCGGATCTCTCTTGGATATTCTCAATAATGCATCGCAATACGATTTCTTGGTAGAATAGTTGTTGATCCCTACGTTTGATGTCCCCGAAACTGAACTTTTGTGTGAACTTGTTGGTTTTGATTCACCTTGGTACAAAGACATTTATGCCTATTTACATGACTAGATTATACCTCTTGACTTGTCCCTTAACCAACATAAGACCTTTATCAGACAAATATCCAGATATGCCATCATCGGGGACACCCTTTATTGTCATAGCCTAGATAGTACCCTCCTTCAATGTCTTGACTCAAATGAAGCAAAAAAATCCTTACAAGAGGTACATCATGGTATATGTGGATCTCACTCTGCTAGTCCTACCTTAGCTAAAAAGATCATAAGAATGGGATATTATTGGCATACAATGGAACATAATGCCTATCACTTTGTGAAGAAATGTCACCAATGTCAGATTCATGGGGATCTCATACATGCACCAGCTCAGGAATTGCAGCCGCTTACTTCGCCATGGCCATTTTCTCAATGGGGACTCAACCTCGTAGGAAAAATCCATCCCACCTCTTCGAATGGACATAAGTTTATCCTTGTCGCCACTGAGTACTTCACAAAATGGATTGAATTCATCCCACTTACTTATATTACTAGTAAGAAAATAGCCAAATTCATCATGAATTACATCATTTATCGTTATGGTATCCCATAGCCCATCATTATAGGTAATGGTCGCCTCTTCAAAAATCAGGATGTTCGTGAGCTCTGTGATAAATTCCATATCCAATACCATTTTTCTACTCTATATTACCCGCAGGGTAATGGTCAAGTTAAGGCGTCTAATAAGACAATCCTAAATATCTTAAAAAAGACTTTCAATGACGTTGGTCATGACTGGCACTTACAACTTAACCCTGCTCTATGGGCCTATCACACCAATATTCACACCCCTACAAGAGCCACACCATATTCCCTTGTCTATGGATCTGAAGCAATACTTCCTATAGAGGTTGAGCTACCATCCCTATGAATCTCTATGCAATGCCTTATTGATCAAAAATAATACCGTGTATCCCATCTACAAGAGCTAGAGTTACTGGATGAAAAGAGACAGAATGCTTTGACGCACTTGCAAGCATATCAAAACCTCCTCCGACGTAGTTACAATAAGAAGGTTCATCCTAGAATTTTTGACATTGGTGATCTAGTCCTAAAGGAAAATCCAAAGAATCAAGCAGGATGAGAAAAACCTAGGAAGTTTGAGCCTAATTGGTTGGGCTTGTACATTATCACAACAGCATATGGATCTAGTGCTTATTAGCTTTCTACTCCTGAAGAAGAACTGTTGTCTGAACCGATCAACAACATGCACCTTCGCAAGTATTATACTTGATTCTCAAAGTATCCCTTGAAAATTCAAAATACAAAAAAATCAAAAAAAATAGTCACCTTGATGAAAACTTGGAAAATAAGCGTCTTGGTGACAACAAAAAAAGTAAAAAAATAAAAAAAAATAGTAAAGAGAAATAATTCATCCAAAAGTGAAAACCACTTTGGTGGTGCTTTGGATAAGTACCATGGTGAAAACCTGGAAAACAGGAGCCATGCGTAGTCAGCCTATGCTCCTTCATCTACTGTCACTCCATCCGGCCTTTCATCCATTCACACTTATTCCTCATCCATAATAAATCTTTGTCATCCTTTCCATGGCTTGAAGACCACTGACATTTAGCATCACTTGTTGCATTCGTCGCTTCTCCTTATAACATGGTAAACTGGTCCTATACCTAACTGGTGGCAATTCCTTGACTTACATCTTCATGGGAACTAATACATGGTATCAGCCCTTTTAAAACCTTCAAAATCCATTAAAAATATAAAATTTCTTGAAAAAATCCACAAAAAAATCATAACTTTCCAAAATCCAAAAAAATCATAAAATCCTCAAAATCCAAAAACATTGGAAAACTTCAAAACTTCCAAAAAGAAGAGTCTAATTCTAATTCTAATTTGGTTTTGTTAGAGTGGTTGAACTATGTTGTCTCTACGCATTTTCTATGTAGGCAAGCCTCATCTTAAATGAGCCCTCAAGGCATTAGGTTAGTCCTTTTAGGTTGTCCAAATAAAATCATGACTCGGTATTTTGTCAAATAAGACAAATTCAAGTCATGTCAAACTATGAGGTCTATGTGCGCTACTGCATAGGAAAGGCCATCTGCCAATGAGCCCCCGAGGCCCCCTAGGTCAATTCCTTTAGGGTTCATCGAGTCAGGTCATGTCCTTGGTCTAGAAGCAATCATCATTCAACCTAAAACAACAAACAAATGAAATCTTTCATCCATCAACCTGGTCATTCAGCTGGAATGGGGCATTATGTCATTTGTCTCTTTCAGTCTTTTCTCTTGTCTTTTATCAAGATGCATCCTTCCTAGGATTAGAATTTTTCAACCTTGGCGTTCACCTTAAGCACGATGTGTCCTTCTTGCAATAACGTTTCTTATCAACACTTGTCACTTGGTCAACTTTATCAGGTGTGTTCCTTGCCTTAAACGGGATATGTCTTTCCTAAAATTTGGTATCGTCACATCGCTTGGTCATATCAATCAATATTTTTCAAACAATCAAACAATCACTCTTGTCAACTTTGTTAATAAATTTTTCTTTAATCGGGATGTGTCCTTCCTAAGGTCAGGAACAATCAATCAAATCAATCGGTCAACCTTTGTAAACCTATCATCATCATTTGGTCAAACTTATTAATCAAACCTGTCAATTTATCAATTGATCCTTGTCAACTTATCAATCAACCCTTATCAACCTATCAATCAACCTAATCATCTTGGTCAATCCATCTTGCCTTCATCAGGATGTTTCCTTCTTGAGGCTAGGTGTCGTCAATCAAATCACTTATCAATCCTTATCAACCTAATCAATCAATCAAACAATTATCATTATCATTGGAAAACACTATCTTGGCAAACACTTTGTTGGTTTAGATTTTCTCATCTTTTTTATTGGTTTTGGGTCATGTTACTAGTTTCCTTGAGGATGTCCTATCAATGGATTTAGAGGGATAATGATGGATCATGGCATCTTTTCTTTGTTTGTTGTCTATGGTTTGTCTTGGCAAAAATACTAGGACAGTTGGGTCCTTAGTATGAGTTGGGGCATTCCTTGTCTTTTTGGTTGTTTGTCTCTCCCAAATGGCTACCTTGCACACCTTGGTCTATTTCATACCATGGTGTTTGTGGATCATTTGTTACATTTTTGACGCCCAATGATGATACATATAAAATGTAAGCATGAAATTTGGATCCCTTATCATTCCTATCCTAACTTTCCATCTCCTTTATCTTTTACATGCTAACACCCATCTCCTCTATATTCTCTACCCTAACATTGCTTTCGTCTCCATCTTGACAAAGTCCTATGACACACAAAAAATTCTTTCACACATAATCATGTTAGATCACATCATTATCATATTAGGTCACACATATTGGCATAAAAATATGCAAAAGCATAAAAAGCATCCATATAGTATTCATTGTCATATTAGTATCATTTGCATCATGCATTTCGTCATAACATCACAGATCATATCACATATCATAACATATGGCTTTACACTTCATTTGCATCACATTTCATACAACATTGCATTTTACATTATGATTCGTCACATCACATATCACATCACATTTTACATATTCATATCATTTTATCACATTTTGCATTCACATTACATATTTTCCACCTATAAGAGAGGGGGACCAACCACTGCAAGGCCCCAAGTCACGAAAGTCCAAGAGAGGAAAGGCTGCCCTAACTTACCTCAATTTCAAGGGATGAGAATGATGAGGACTAGGTGTCCTTCGACCACTCAACAATCTCGAAAGTTGAAGGGAGACTAGATGAGTCACTTTTTAAGGTAAACTCTATGTCTCAGGTAGCTCTCTGTCAGAGGACAGAAGTGTGATTCTAGGACGATAGTGTGGCGCACTGGCGTCTCACAGGCACGTTGGCATCCGTACGGCCATAAAACTAGAGAGATGAGGTTAAACTCTAAAAGGTAGACTAATAGTCTAGTTTAGAAGTTTCTTGTACAACAGAATGAGATTAGGAAGAACGAGATGTAAATACGTATGTGATAAAAAAAATATATTATCGCAAGGGTGACGAAGATGATTTCATACAACAGTCTTCTCGCCAGCTTGCTCCAAGCTCTCTCCACCTACACATAGAAAAAGGGGAATGTTGGGGTTGTTTAGGGGCCTGCCTCAGTCAGACCTCATTTTGGTGTTTCCACCTCCACGAACACTCAAGTTTGCAATTATAGAAATAGAGATAAAGAAAGGAAATACAAGCTACGTAAACAAAATACACTACAAATAGTACATGCTTACTCAACCAAAGGCAATAGAAGATATAAGAGGAGCTTACCACCTCCATCCAAAGCGCTCAAGGCTTATGGAGGAGAAAAGTGAGAGGAACTCAAGCTTCTACTATCATGGTGTTTGTCCTGTGCTCGCACTATTGGAGTGATGGAGTAGTGGATTGTTGTTAGGGAGTGTAAAATGTTGCTATAGAGCTTGTGAATGCTTGAAAGAGTGGAGAAAGTGTGAAGAGATGAACTCAAGATCTTGCAAAACTTCATCTAAAAATTTCCAGAATGGATGAGAGAGTGAAGAATATGAAGGAAAGGATGAAAAACGGCCATATTCGGGTCGGCCAGCCAAAGAGGGACGTTACTCTTCAACTTCCAATCGAAAATGTAACATCTTTGCAGTCTCCAGTCATAGGAATCTATCAGGGATGTAAGCACGCCATGCGGACATCTACGCACCACGTGGGCATCCCTAACAGAAACGCTCCCACCGACACACAAAACAGGTGTCAAGTGTGATGTGGACAACAGGCTTAAGTGGAATTAAGCCTCTGCCTTAGGTTTTCTAACGTGTAAGGGGGTAAAAGGGAATTTGCATTAGGGGTGCACATTCACACTTATACATTTTTCCCCCGCTTTAGTGAGCATGAGTATTGATGAGTGCTTTGGTAAAGTAGAGTAGTAAGAAGTTACAAGGTAAGAAAAGTATACCTGAACTGATGAGGAAGCAGAGCACGGACTAGCGAACTTAGAAGTCCAGGAAAGGGCTTCATAGTTCTATGGAATTATGAAGCTGAAGCACCTCACAGGCTCACGGTACTACAAGGGGGGTATCCTTCGAGAAATCTCACATGAAGGAAACCAGGAAAAGCACCTTACAAATCTGCAAACCTGCAAGGAAGGTATCCCCCAAGAACTCTCACATGAGGGAGACCGAATAAAGGGGACTCTGCAAAGTCAGCCAAGGTGACATGTTTACTCGTAGATAGAACACATCAGGAAGCGGCCACGTAGGCAGTGAACGGACAGCCATGTAGACCATCGCTAAGTTATAATACTTTCAAAGGGATCCCTCAGGAACCCTTCAAAAGGAAGGAGGATCCACTCAAACAACGTGTTGCTTGAAAAGTGAAGTCTAGTCGGTTTTCCCCCAAGCTAGATGTAAGGATGTGAGGATGGTCTATTCGGGCTACGCCCAGACTAGACATCAAGGTGTGAAGTCGGTCTAGTCGAGCTTCTCTCGAGCTAGACACTATAGAATCTATTGAAAACTTTTGAAGGGGTTCCTTGGGAACCTGACGTGAAGAGGAGGGGTCCACTCAAGGAACACACTATCTGAAAGTTATCGTCTTCCTTCTTGAATTGATTCATCACCAAGGAATCCTTTTGAAAGATGTTCACTTCATCAAGGAATTTGAAAGGAAGGAGATGCGCTCATGCAAGGGGAAGACTAAGACTATTCCTGCTATGGATGAGGGTTTCCAAGTCCTTTCTTTATGAACCCATGATGAAGGAAACATGTTCTACTAGGGTTTCAAGTTGAGAATGCAATTCTAACAAAGAAGTGTGTGAAGGGTCTTTGAGAAACGATTTGTTTGGCAACGAATACGTTTTCTAAAGACCAAGTAATGTAGAAGAGGCATTGTCACACATGAAAGGGACAACTCAAGCAAAGAAGAGAGAAAGATAAAGAGAAAGGTAAAAGAAAAAAGAACACAAACAAAAAGCACAGGGGGATCTGGTTTCGTGAGGTCAGATTTGCCTTTATTTATATATATTAGGTAACCACGATAAGAGGAAAAATATCATTAATCCCCAACCAGATTAGAAAGAATGCATGAAATACAAAGCAAAAAAAAAAATTGGGTCAACATCAAAGGAGGCATAAATTCTCCCGACGCTTTGCATCATCCCCAATTTATCGAAAGTCAAACACAAACATGGAAGAATGAAGATACACATAGAGGAAGGCTTAAAACACAAACACCACACCTGTATCCAAGCACCAATAGGGGTGGCGAGGGTCATCCAAGCACATACAGCATGATTATGGGGGAGCACATCACAACACACACACATATATAAATTTAAGATCAAGAAGAGGGTCTCCCCCTAACACTGGTCAACCAAGAGGTCATCAGCTTCCCACTCTAGATCATCAAAGGGGGGAGGATGACAAGCCTGTAACGGTGTAATGTTAAGGGGAGGAGCTTTTGATCCTCCCGCAACAAGGGCAAAGGAAGAGGGACCTATAAGGTCTCTATCACTCAACTCTCGTTGGTCCAAGGTCAATGACTTCGCAAAGATCATTGATAGTGTCAAAAATTCATCCACCAAGTTAAACATATATTTAACAGGAGGGCCATGTTTCACCTCAATGGATGGCAGAGTTTGTACCTGAGGTTCACCACTAGGCTCATTGAGAGACTCGAGAGTGGTGACGAACTCGAGGGAGGCTAGAGTTGGTTTTGTTACCAAGACAGAACAAGTCAATGTGGGGCCAACCTTCGGAGAAGGCGACCTCTTCTTACATCCTCCATTGTCAAAGGGACCTCGCTCTATCTTCTTCTTCATCGGAGGAGGTGAACTCCCCATAGACAAAGCAAGGTGGATAGAAGAGGATAGAACTACAGTGGATACAACTGAAGTGTTCACCATATCCACAGACTTAGGGAAGGGCGAGACATCCGGGATGGAAGTAAACAAGGGCGGCTTCATCGAAGGAGTGATAAACACCTGTACCTTTCCAGGCGCATGTGTTCTCACAATGGGAGTCGTGATAGATTTAGTGACAAAAGAAGGGAAAGAGAAGGTCATAGCAAGAGGTTCAATCTCTCCTCCTCCTTTTGTAAGGAGGCTTTCTAATCTAGGAGAGCATTTCACCGATGCTTGCGCTCACATGCAAAGTGGTTTCTACTACTCTTTGAACTAGAAGCCAAAACTTGTGAACGGATGTAAGGATTATGCTCAGCCATGGGAGTTTCCTCCATGGTTGTTTCTAGCGGAAGGGCAGATTCCTGAGTGAGAGCAGAAGGAGCGGGTTTAGAAATGGCGATAGTATTCGACTCTAACACCTCAGTGGTGGGCCTCTTCTCATTCGCTGTTTTAGGAGCGAGAACACTAGGAGGCCAAGATAAAGAGGACTCTCCACGGGGGCTTTCTGTCTACTATACCGAATGGGTCTAGGCTCTATGGGTAAGATAGGAAGCTCAAATGCAGGACACTTGGCCTTCCGCCAAGAAAGCACCATGGGATTCTCTCGCAAACACGAGACTGAATCAGATGGTACCATGACAGGGTGAGAGGAAGCATCGGGCTGAATAGCGGAAGAGGAAGAAGGAGGATCTCAAGACTGCTTCTCTTCTTCTCTTCTACGTACCTTGGCAGAATCACTGTCAGCTTTTAAGCAAGCTCTATGCGAAACAGCATAAGACGAAGGAGGGAATCTCACTTTCGGCCTAGCATGCCCTTTCTTATAGTTTTGATATGTATGGTGCAAGAGGTCCCTCCTAGGCGGGAGAGCACCAAGAGGTGTAGGCCAAAATTAATCTAGGGTATAGTTGTCATGTGCAAACAGTGGTCTATAACCGATGTCATGGACAACAAGTACCGAACCTCCATGAATAAACTTCAGACACTGGTGCACAACTGAGGGAACTACATTCATAGCTACTAGCCAAGGGATACCTAGCTTCACTCTGAATATTTCAGACCCCCGGATGATTTCAAACCTAAGGCTCATAGATTTAGGTCCAACGAGGACCAATAGGACAATACTCCCTATAGGAGGTACAAAAAGTTTGTCGTGTGTACGGATGGTACTCTCAAGCACATCATACCCATCCTTATGTAGGAAGTTAATCAGCATGATCTCCTTAGTTATGATATTCACTTGATACGTCGGATCAACGAGAACACCTACAACAGCATTCACATTTACCCTTGCAGGAATGTAAAGAGGAGATGGATCTCTATTGAAGCCCATTGCTAGGTCCTGTGAAGTGAAGGTTATGCTCGTACCACTACTCACAGTCTGCGTAGAGGGAATGGGTTGATTTAAGAAGGAGGCCACGTGCACACCAAACAGTACTTCTACAAAGCCTCCTAAGGTTTATGAGATAAGGTAATGACCCAATTAAGGTTTCGTTACGCAATACTTTGGAACCTTCCAACTATGCCTACTAGGGGTCACAGGTTGGGTTGTGAGGCGAAAACCCCACAACACTCACATCTACAACACTCCTAGGATATGAGGAAAGGATCTCTCAGTATCACAAAATAGAACCCAAAAGGTTCACATCCAGTTCACCAAAAATGTAAGAGATGGGGACCAACCACTGCAAGGCCCTAGGTCACGAAAGGCCAAGAGCGAAAAGGCTACCCTTACTTACCTCAGTTTCAAGGGATGTTAGGATGTAAGGGATGAGAATGATGAGGACTAGGTGTCCTTCGACCACTCTGCAATCCCGAGAGTTGAAGGGAGACTAGACAAGTCACTTTTTAAGTTCAACTCTATGTCTCAGGTAGCTCTCTGTCAGAGGATAGAAGTGCGGTTCTGGGATGGCAGCATAGTGTGCTGGCGTCTCACAAGCACGCTGGCGTCTGTATGGCCAGAAAACCAAAGAGACGGGGTTAAACTTTAAAAGGTAGACTAACAACCTAGTTTAGAAGATTCTTGAACAGCATAATGAGATTAGGAAGAATGAGATGTAAATACATATGTGATAAAAGAAATATATTACTATAAGGGTGACAAAGACAATTTCGTACAACAGTCTTCTCGCCATCTTGCTCCAAGCTCTCTCCACATGCACACAAAAAAAAGAGGAATGTTGGGGTTGTTTAGGGGCTTGCCTCAATCAAACCTCGTTTTGGTGTTTCCACCTCCATGGACAGCCAAGTTTGCAATGATAGAAATAGAGATAAAGAAAGGAAATACAAGCTACATAAACAAAAGACACTACAAATAGTACGTGCTTACTCAACCAAAGGCGATAGAAGAGATAAGAGGAGCTTACCACCTCCATCCAAAGCACTCAAGGCTTGTGGAGGAGAAAAGTGAGAGAAACTCAAGCCTCTATTGTCGTGGTATTTGTCTTGTGCTCACACTATCAGAGTGATAGAGTAGTGGATTTTTGTTAGGGAGTGTAAATGCTACTACAAAGCTTGTGAATGCTTCAAAGATTGGAGAAAGTGTGAAGAGATGAAATCAAGATCTTGCTAACTTCTTTCAAAACTTTCTAGAATGGATGAGAGAGTGAAGAATATGAAGGAAAGGATGAAAAATGGCCATATTTGGGTCGGTCAGTCGAAGAGGGATGTTACTCTTTGAATTTCAATCGAAACTATAACGTCTCTGTAGTCTCCAGCCGTAGGATTCTGCCAGGGACGTAAGCGCATCGCGCAAACGTCTGCACGCCACACAAGCGTCCCCGACAGAAACACTCCCACTGACACACAAAACAAGTGCCAAGTGTAATGTGGACAGCAAGCTTAAATGGAATTAAGCCTCTGCCTTAGATTTTCTAGAGTGTAAGGGGGTAAAAGGGAATTTGTGTTAGGGGTGACAATCCACGCTTATACACCACCAAACACTGCATTAAGCACACAAACAATACATTACATTAATACATCCCATCTCAAATTGTATCTCATTCACCATTCACAAAACATTCATAATCATTAATGCATCGCATCATGTTGCATCCAATATACATTAGGTCATCCACAGTGCATATAATAAAAGCATAAATATTTATCACAGTCATAGGCATAGAATCATAAAGCACATCACAACCATTGCATGATCATATGGAATGCATTAACAAATATCATAATCATGCAAGCATAATCATCCAGCATATCACAAATTAGTACATGAACATGCATGAATAAACACATAAGTATCCATCACATAGCATGTCATCATAAATGCATAAAAACATCATACAGCATATCATAAAATGCCTCCAAAAATCATATCATATATATCACTCAAAATCATGTGTCATAGGTACAATGTCATGATGTATAAATAAAATGGAGCTTGTAGGCTCGATAATCAAGTGTATCAGTGTCTATATGCATGATAAAGACAATCTATCCAGAACTGCCCTAATCTCTTGTCCCTGAGGCATCCTCTTAGTGTGGTGCATCTCTAGGTCTATGCTCTGTAGTTGGAGGCATGTCATATGGGGTGGCCCACCTGGCATCTAAATTCTCACCCTCAGACCTTCTATGTGATCATCGACTGCATGTTTTTCCTTGTGATCTGTTGGTCTCCACCTGTGAAAAGCTAGGCTCCCTCCTCTCTGGTGACACAACCCTCTCATACAAGCCTCTATAATATTGGGTGGTTGCACCCTACGTCGCTAGCTCATGTGAAATATCAACCACTGATCCACTGCAGGTGGCTATAAAATCAATAATTCGCTGCTCTGCTCGTTGTTGCCCAATCACTGCTTGGTCTCTCTCCACCTAGAATGCATCCCTCTCAGCCTTAAGGTCATCCCTCTCTACAGTCATTGTCCTCAATTGTGCCTCAAGAGCCTACACCCGAACCTGTAGAGCGGCTATCCTTTGCTTCGTTGATCCCTCCCCCTCTCCAATCCCCACCTCCTGTGGTATCTCTTCCTCTCCCATGATGATCCCTCACGGAGGATCCGATCTACCTCATCCATATCAACCTCCTCCTCACCTCCTACTTGTCCTCCCCCTCCACCTCCCTCAACCTCCATATCCTTTGGTTGTGAAACCTCCTCTGCAGCCACCTCCACATGCTACTCTCTAGCTTGTACCAACACCTCTATTGTGGCCTTTACCTTTGGATGATCCTCCTCCATCTTTGCCTCCTCTTGGATGGGTAACAATTACCTACCCTCATGTCACCCTTTATCCCTCCTCCTTGGCAGTCTGGCATCTTCTCCTTTTCCTCCTCCTCCATCACCCCCATCATCCCCTCCTCCCCCTCTGCCTCCTCATCCTCCATCTCCTCTACCTCTCCCGCCTCTACCTTCCCATTGACCTCTCAAACCCCTGACTCTACGCTCTACTGGCACTAGTTGTTGCGGATTTGTGAGTGGAATTGGTTTGTGCACTGACCACTAGGCATCATACTCTGGTGTTGTTCCTGCATCTACCTCACTTCCTCGCCACTCCCACTCTAATGACTGTACGACATCTATCTCTTGCTCTGCCATGGTGACTACAATCTGTGGACCCCAAGGATGGACCTCACGTGATGATTTCCCATACTCTTCTTTTCCTATTGGCACTCCCTACCTCTCTCCAAACATTCATCAGGCTCTCTTTGGTAGATATATTTCCACAATGTGTTGACTGCACTATCCGTCTGATCAGATATCATGATTGCATGCACCAAGGTAAGTGGCCATCCTCATCTACCCACAATGGGCAGGCCCGGTAAGGTCTCCAAACAAAACTAACCAATGTATCTATGTCGTTCCTCTAGTATCCCACATCCTCGACATTTTTTTGAGTCAAGGCTCCCTGATATAAATAAGAGTACGGTGTTGTACCCATCGCCTATCGCACCACTAGTGGTTGAAAACCTGCTATGTGCTCCCATTTCCAAACCGTCAACAAGGTCACACCCCAACTCAAACTCTACTCACCCCTGTACACAATATCATGCAACTGGAAGTATAACATGGCCAATAGACATGGCCCCCATGTATACACTGACTTGTGTTGAATCATCGACCCCAACATCTCTCCCCAACCAACTAGGAAGCCATGGCCCCTACGATCAAGAATCATCACCCCTGCTATCAGTGCATATAAGACATAATCAAACCTATAATATGTCTCCGCTAGGATCTCCCACTAGATCTCATGTCCCTCGATCCCGAGCTCCACATCATCATCAGTCTCGTAATACTCATATAATGCTTGAAGTCCTCAATTCGGGTTGTACTGCACACGCTTACTGTGAATGGGTAATCTCAAGATCCTGTACACATCCTCAAGAGTGACTGTCGCCTCCCCCATAGAAAAATGGAAGTTTCTCATCTTTGAGTGCAACCACTCTTCTAGTGTCATCAACATCCCCCTATTTTCCCTAATAGTGGGCATATAGGTAACATAAAATAAACCCAACACCAACAAAAAACCCCTCTCGTCATCACCTAGCTCATCCTACAGTCGGAACACATTTGGCCTAGACTCTCGTGTATAAATGGGAGGAAGACACTCCTACATTCATCATGCAGCTAGTAATGTCAATCCTAGATATGTTATTGACCACCTAAACCTATATTGACAAGTCAAACTTTCCTAGTCTGGGGCAAATTATTCATCAAACAATTGCATCGCACTTTTTATCAAATGTGTCACATCAATCATAACTAGCCCGCTATCGCAAATGTGTCATTTCGTACAACATATGCGTCACACTTAGTCATTTGTGTCATTCCCGATCACATATGTCACTCAAAAATGACTTGTGTCACACAATTCCATGTGTCGTACCACAAATGTTTCCTCCCCTATCCCTATGCATTTGCATCGTGTCGAGATGATTGTGGTGAACCGCTTATCAAATGCGTCAAACGCGATAATAGATGCATCGCACGACGTGCAACGCATTCATCTACTAAATTGTTTCCTAACCTAAATGCATGCAAAATGAAAAAATTTAAAAGCTAGGTTTGTAGTATGTACCGGGGCAGGCGCTCCCTCAGGACAATGGTGTGTGCGGATTTGATATGTGCAGTGGGAAGCCTTTGGAACCGGATACATTTTCGCTATCTATCACTCTGAGCTCTAAAGATTTCTAACTATGGAATGTGAAAATGACCTTTTTTTCAAATTCAAATTACCATTTATAGGTCTAAAATTAGGGCTTTTGACCTACCGTGCCTTCTGGATGCACACTTTGACACTTGTTGGTTAACAGATTTATCACCTCATTTTATACTCCTTTTTCCCACAAGGATGACAACCTAACCAATAGTTGAACCACTTGCAATGATAGTTGCAAGTGCTCGTTGCTTATTTTACAAGGCGCGGAAAAGGTGCATTAACATCTACCCATAACCATGAAATAGATGTGCAAGACTAATTCAGAATGGAGTGAATGTAGACAACTGACATATAGTTCATTTATCCCATACCCACAAACAATACCTAGGAAATGAGTAAGTAGCAGACCTATTTCCAACATATGAATTAATTTCTGAATTCAAACTTTCAAAAATGAACCCATACACAGTTTGACATAACAGAATGAACATCGAAGAGTGATTACAAAGATACAAGGTTTATTTGCAATTAAAGGAAACATTAACCAATACGCAAATCGGAAATAATTTTTTTATTCTCCAGTGCCAAAATGAGAGTACACAGACTCGACACCCCTGAACAATAAAATTGTGTGAAAAGAAGACTGAAATGCTCTGTCCTTCCCTGGATAGCTGGAAAAGATGGAAAAAAGATCCCCCTTTCTTTGTTTCTTCAGGGTATAAATAAAACTTCAAAGAGACCATTCCATTTCCATAACTGCTCCACTTCTTGCAAAATAATCCACTACGAAATGATAGGATTTCTTACCTACCAATTTTCATGCCACATTTGAAAACTTCTATTTTCGTATTCGAATTACCATTCATAACTAAAACTTCTTAATAGGTATAGGAGAATACATATTTTAATGTCATGTTGCATAGACATGTGGAACACTTACAAAAGATGGAAGCGTCATAATTGGATTTTCTCGATTCACATTAGAAGTTCCAGTTATCACTTCCCATAGTTGTTTCCATTGTAAAGAGCAACTTATTCGATCAATAGATTATCATCACTATCTTGGTTATTCGCTTCATATTACTTTATGTTGATTTTTCTAAAATGGAATCTTCCTTGTTTAATCAAATCAGGATATGCACAGCAGCACAATTATGCCCCAACTTATATCTAGTATCTGCATTTGACAATCAATACTGATAACTAGTCTTTGTATTCAATAACTACCTCTTTCAGGATACAAGAGCCTTCCGATGCCAAGTTATTCATATCCATTGCTTGAATTCTTTAGTAAGTGCACAAGATTGCATCCCCATTTCCAATAAGTTGTCTTGTGATTATTTTTTCTATGAAATTTCCTCATCAAATTGTCCAATATCTTCTCCGTATGTACCTGTGACCTCACTCTTTGAATTCTATAATCGAGTGAATAAATCTTCGTTGTCTGAACTTGATTTCTTCATCCTTTCCATCAATAGTTTATAGGTCAAGATGGGCTCAAATATTGCAACTTCATCCTTGCAATACCATACGCATTTGATATCTCAGTAATGCTTCTAAAAGTAGCACCTGCTAAGAAGTGCATTATTATGTTATAAGTTTGTCCCCTTTTTTAGAATGTTTCATTAGGATTATCAATAATATCCAAGTATCTACCGAGCTGATCTTTGTCACATGCAGGCACTTCATTCATCAATGAAATGATTCCATTATTGCTTCTGAGTCAAAACTCTATATATCTGTTTCAATTCATTTCGCAGCCCATCCCTGCTTCAAAGCTTCCATTTTGGTGAATTCTGCAGAGTTGAATTTTATGTCCGACAACTACATTTGCTTGAAGGTTTCTAAAGCCCTTTGGAACAAAACCAATCTATATATAAGCTAACATCCATGAGATTACATTTCTTGCGGTATTTCGTCTAATAGTTATCATGCCTTCAGTAGCTCACAAATCCTTTTAAGATCACCTTCATCTCTTGTCTTGACTTCTTATTAAGATCTTATGCATTCTCTACCATTTGGGATGATGATCATTTCATCGGGCGAATAAGCACTTTGTTCAGTCTCCAAAATTATTTACTTTCGAAAATTTGATACCACCAGTCCCATAGTGTCCAATTGTTTCGCCAAATGATGATCAATTATCTCATGAGCCACTATGTTTACCTTGTTTGAAGGAAGCAGATTTGCTTGATCAATATCATGAGACCAGCTTCCGCAATGTACAGTCGCATGAGGCCTTGTAATTAATATTTCTTTGAGGAATTCTCGAACATTCTTATCAACATTTCATGGCTTTTATATCAAAGAGGGAGTTTTTCCACAGATCTTTATAACTTTATGCATTTTCCTTATTATCCAAAATCTCCTTTGAGTGTGTATATCCTTGATTTCATATCATGGCATAGTTCACTCAAGTCTCTATTTGATTCTTTAGGAAGCTACCCATATTTAGAGTCTCATCTTTCACAATGACAATCGCAACTGCACTATCTTCACAAAAGCATTATGTCAGACTTGTTCCCATTGTGCTTATGCTGGTAGAGGAGTCGGGTGGTCGGCACTTTTTTGAACTTCAAAACCTTCCATTCGGTGGTACTTGGAGTTTTATAACTCATGAGTTGCCTGATAAAAAAGAAGTCATGTAGTCGAGCCTTTTCATAACTTCACAACTTGAAAGTCGGGCAAATGTGAGGTTTTATAACTTAGAGAAGCTCCGACAATATTTATAAAGTTCACTTTTTCAAATAAAGACCTTTGGGCTGCTAGTAAATATCTATCCTTTAATAAATCTATCCTCCCCTTAAATAATTTGACTTCAAAACTTTACGGGAGGTAAATAAAATCACTTCCCACAACAATGTATTCACCTAGTCTTTCGAGAAAAATATTTTAACAGTTCTGTGAAAAGTCAAACCTTGGGACTTTAGAACAGTGCTTCGGCTTAGAGATGAAAAATTCCATAACTTTCAAGTCATAGCCCCGTTTTGCACGAAATTCGGACTGTAAAGTGAATGGGCTTTCTTGAGAACAACCCAGAAATCCTTTAAGCTCTTGCAACTAGAAAATTTAAATTTTGGCCTTATTTGCAAATTGCCGATGGAAAAAGTGAAGTTGAAAATCTTGCAAACAATGAGGCATCTGAGCATGAAAACCTATCAAATTGAGTGAAATAGGGATATAATCACGTCCATAAGAGGAATTTGCACTAGCTATCATAGAGTTTGAAAATTAATTGTTTTCATGATTTGGCAGGCTCATAGGCATATGAGGGAATGCACTAAAAAATTGAAAATTTTCGAGTTCAAATTTTGGGGTAACAACACCCTTGACCCCGATTTTGACCCTGTCTTTGACCTTGATCATCAATTTTATCTTCACCACCGAAGTTCTGGCCATCCTTTTGCCTTATCAGGACAATTTTCCAAATTTTTGCAACCTTGTTGAAAATTTGTCACATTTTCCCGAGGGGGCATACCCTTACCCTACTGTCACTAGGGTATCCTAGAGCATCTCCTGACTAAATTTCTTTGACACAATGCAACAAGCCACGTTATGTCAAAGAGGGGAAAAATGTAGACACTGGAAAATGTCCTAAGTTTGCGAGCGTCATTTTTTTTGGTCATTCCCTTTCAACAATTGAATAATTTTAAATGTTCAATTATGCTCGATCATATTCCTCTATTAATTAAATTATTTTTAATTATTTAATTAATTCATTTTTCTAATTTTTATTCTAGATCGTGATCAATTAAAATTATTTAATTGTCATTGATACCCCCTTTCTTCAATAATTAAATAAATCATTATTTATTTAATTATTTATCTTCTTCTCAATAGTCAGATAATGGTTATTATTTAACTTTTTATTCTTCCGTAATTAAATAATTGACAAAATTATTTAATTATGTGTCATTCTTCTCTTTTGAATAATCGATCCAAATCAATTATCCATGTTTAATTTATATCTCCTCCTCTAATTAAATTTATGAATTTAATTAAATATCTTTTTTTATTTCCTCCAAATAAATAATTTGAAATAAATAAATTATTTATTTGCCACTTGTCCTTCTCAATTTTCAAATAAATAATTTAAATAAAAATTATTTATCCCTCCATTTTTGTCAAAGATCCCCTATCATTATTTCATGTCATAGCCTACATGTTTGTCATTGCCTGCATGTATGTCATAGCCCTCGGGCATCATAGTCGTCGATGTCATATATTTTCCATGCATGGCATATTCTGGTTGCATCAATTTTCAACCGTTGATCTAAGCATCTTTCTAGAATATCAATCTTGACCATCCATTTTGTAACCTCTGTCTCATTCATTCTCATTCGTCGATCTTGGAATCATTCTAGAGGATCGATCTTGGTCGTTTGTTCAAATGATTGTCTATAAAGGAGACCATTCTCCTCCATTTTCAATTTAATAGCTATTTATCTCCAACTTTTTGCTTACTATTTTGCAAGTATTTGCACATGTCAAGCAACAAATCTGAGGGCAAAGATTGCAAAAACGATAAATAGGAGAGCAAGGGAAGTGATTCAAGATTCAAGCATGGGGAGTATTCTGATTTCATTTTATTATTTTCTCATGCTTTTATTGTTTTCTCTTGTTTAGGTGTGCTTAATGGTCTAGAAGGTGTTAGTTGTCACTACTCTAGACTAGAAACTAAGAAACCCCATCTTACAAACCCCGTAATCCTAGCCTTCCTAAGCATAGTGTTGTTTCTTACATGTCTAGAGCTTCCACACATTGGCTACAACCTACATGTATGACTTCCTTGTCTAGAATGCAATCATGGATCATAGTGAACTGGCAGTGTAAACGGTGGCTACTTACACTACTTTGGCCAAAGAATTCAACACCCAGCACTTCAAGTGCAAGTCATCTGAACACCCACCCTTTAAGCTCGATTTGGTATTGACCATTAACATAACTAGGATATTCCATTAACCCAAGAATAACCAAGTCATAACACACATTCCATTTAAAGTAATGACATAATAACTATACAACTAAGTTACTCCATTAACTTGAGAATAACCAAGTTAGCTACACATGTACACAACCTAGTGACCATCTAGGTTACTCCCTTTCTCTTGGATTATTCTAACCCCAAGAATAACCAAGCTAACCACCTATGTTCAAAATTGATATTTTTATAAAAGTGCTACAAGATAGCAACATATTCCACATTTCACTTTTCATGCAATATCCATATAGCCTTGACAAACTAAGTATAGTTCTAATAGCATTAAAGCCACACATATTCCAAAATAGTATAAATGTAATCCCAAATAAAAGGGTTTCACCAATTCAAAACTTAATCAAGAATCACACAAGATTATCCCAAACTAGGCAATAACTAAGTTCATAAAACAAGCTTATCATGTTTTCAAAATCATTTACTATGACAATAAAATAACATGTCAACGTAAAGAGATTAGAGATATAAAAATTAGCACACCTAGATTTAAAGTTCCAGTTGATAGTACTGCTTTTCAACCTCAACCTCCACAACCACGATTGCTACTTCTCCAATGCTCAACTAACCTCCAAACTCTAGCTTCCTCTTAAGAACTCTCAATAAACACAAATTCACAAACAACTCTTTCTCACAAAAACTCTCAATATAATGTTTGCACAGTAAACTACAACAGAATGGTGGATAAAGAAATTATAATGAACAATGGTAACAAAGGATAAAGAGGATACCTCTATATATACTAAAATTTGAGCATCTTAATGCTACAAATAATCTCAAATCTACCACCTTCCTACTCTAAATGCATCGACTAAGCTTAAGAGGTGAGAGGTGGTTGATTTAAACATTGATTTGCAAACACCTAAATAGTCCAACTTCACAGTTAAGAATGAATCGCCTATATCTTGATACGGCAAAGATTAAACTCAAAAAATGCAACCTACAAGTTTCCTTATTGCAATAAAAGTCTACTAACTTGGCCAGCTCATGGTTGAGACTGAGTCTCATGCTTATCAAAATATTATGTGTTGGTTTAAAGCGCGGCTAAAAGACTTTTTTTCTGCTTTACACTTCTCAAAATATGGCACTAGAATTTCATACTTAAGCGTCCTTTATTCATGTGTGGGTAAGACCAAGTCAGCACGAAATAGATTCATCATTTGTAAATACTTTGTGTTGTCATAAGAATTAAGACTTCTTCCTTCTATGTGTTATATGTGTGCAGGTTATAACTTAGCCATTTCATTATAAATGGCAATGCTTCAATATGGCCATGTTTATTACAAAGCACTTTTAATATATATCAACAATATATAATATACATTATATCTTTTATAATATATACATCATATTTTCATGATTATTAAATTCATTATATATATATATATATATGTGTGTGTGTGTGTGTGTGTGTGTGTGTGTGTGTGTCGCATTTGCCCAATCGATATTCCCATGCATATGAGTTATCTGTTCATGAGCATGCGTAGATACGTCTACCTACATGTACTCATGCACGCATATACTCACATGTATGAGTTATCATAGACATGTACATATATACATATATATACACATTCTATGTATATACTTCATCGATTAATATATAAACATGAACACACGAGGAAGAACTTCCACTCAACATAAAGACTCAATCACATATTCCCAGTCAAAAATATTTAAAGAATAAAACCACATACCAATACAAAACATACTCAAACCCTGACAGAAGGTTACTTACCATTTCCCGAACTATCTTAATTCAACTAGACCAACTACGATGTGAGTGTGTGTATGCTCAATTATGCTCATTAGGGTTTACCAGACCAAGTTATTCTCCTGAGTAATACTTCCCCTCTCTTCTGGAGGTTCAAATCTATTTATGCATTCAACTTAGTGCATCACAATAGTAGTTAGCTAATAACATTTCATTCACATGCATCATATATTTTCATCTCTAGAATCATTTAAAATATCAAATTGAATTGCACATTCATTCATCATTTTTTCCATCAAGATTCATATACAAAACACAATCATATATTAAAGAATTTTAACTCATCAAGGTGATACTAAATAGGTAACAACACAACGGGGTGTAACACACCAAAACAATCTTCTTGTACTGGCATCATTTCTCTTTACAAAAGAGGACCTATTGTTTATCAAGGTAGTTGGTTTAGTGGGAAAGAGGAGTTTTTTTAGGCAAAAGAAGAGCAAATTGTCGTTAATGAACCTGCAAGTGGTATAGAAAAATCAGGCTTGCTGCAAGAGGGTGATAAGAATAATCAAATAGGACAGCAAGTTGAAAAGAAATTTAGAGAGGTTGAATGTGAAGTTTTGACTAACTTGTTTGATAAACTTTCATTTTTTGTTGAAGGTGAAGAAAATGTATTGATGTTTATGTCAACATATCAACTGGGAGAACAAGATAACAAGAAAAAAAGGGGTGGTGAAGAGAAAAAGTATATTTTAGTTTGACGAGTTGCCTTCTTTTGTTGAACAAGATGAAGAAGACATGCTTATACTAACATCAACATCAGCAATAGGTTTAGAACAAGGAGGTACAAACAATTTCGATTAGGTGTTGATCTATCAAGAACAAAATGAAGATAAGTCTTGTTTTGAAGAATAAACATATTGATAAAAATGAGGAGAGTAAGCTGAAAATTGATGAAAACATTTTTCCTGCATCATACAAAACATATGTTCAAATCTTGATGTCAAGATTTTATCTCTTGAATCGATAAATTATGAGCAGCAGAAACTAGAGGAGAAGGCGGTCATGTTTCCATTTGAACAGCATGAACCAAATCATTCCAAAGTGCATGTCATTAAAGAAGCAGTTCAAAAAGAAAAAGTCGGCAATGAGAGTTTCAAGTTTGTTCATTCAAGAGGGTGTCCTATCAGACATTTAGTTAGGATGGAGGCCCACAAAGCATCAAAAGTCATGCTTGCACCCAAGCATGAAGTTGCAACTGAGGAAGGTCGCATTCAACTTACCTATGCACTTCAAGATAGTAGTATATATGATAAACATGAAGGGATAGATGAGTTTATTTACATCATTCATGAAGCATTGTAGCAATTTATAGAATATCTATTTGTGTTTTATCTCCTCTCAACGATTTATGATCATGTAAAGTATCATATGTTGGTCGAAAAAGGAAGTTATTTTGCAAAACCAGTTAATGGATTCGTTTGAGCGTCACTACTGTTGGTTAGTATAAGCTAGGATAGGTGTTATTTCTTGCTAATAAGTGTTGTTGCACAAAGTTTCAAGTGTTTTTTTCCCTAAGTGTTTTATGCACAAGTTGTTTGTAGCAGGGTCTTTTCAATTGAAGCAAGTTGATAGCAATGTTTTTGATGAAGCAAAGAGTTTTTTTAATCTATATGAAGACTTCATGCCTAATGGAAGGATGCAAGCAACTGGCCATTCATTCAAAGAAGTCTAAAAGATAAAGATTACAAATATCTTATCCACAAAGGATAAGGATGACAACTCATAAAGTGAAAAAATGAATCTTATTCACAGAGGATAAGGATGACAACTCATAGGAAAAATATCTAAAATCAACTTGACTTTCTAAGTTTAGGCTCTCAAGCGCCAGTGTCCTCGGGCACCCAAAATGGTAGGGGATTCTTCTTCTCCTTCTTCTAGGCCTTCGGTGGAGAAGGGGGATAAAGGCAAGGCATTTGTGGTCTAGGGTGGACCTGATAAATATGGCTTTATTCCCGTTAAGCAGAGAAATAAAGGGAGGGGTCAGAAACAGGCCTATAAGGATAGACAGAGTGATCAAGGTTTCAATAGGTTTGAGGTTCTGGATAATCAAGCTTTGGAGGAAGGGATTCATGTTGAAATTTCTTTGGGGGCCACTGGTATGGATGTTGGGTTGGATACGGGGCTGGATCAAGCAATTGTTGTTTAGAATACTTCTCCGGCATTGGAGCTGGGGATTTCTGAGCCTCCTCGGGCCTCTACAGATGTGCATGATGATATTGTTTTAGCAGATTTAACTAAGGCAGTGTTTTCTTCAGGTAAAGGTGGGGGATCGTCTCCTCCTTTGGGGGTGTTGCAACGCCCTCTCAAGAAGGGGCATTTTGAAAATACTTTGAAGGTTGGTCGTAAGAAAGATGCAGACAAGCTTAAGTTTACTGGGGATCTGTTGGTGGAATTTGGTTATGTTAAGACCCTGGAGGCCCACTTTTCTCAACCTTCCTCATGATTATTCTCTCATGGAATGCAAGGGGGTTGAATAGCTCCTCCCGTCAAAAGGCTATTCAAGATTTGATTGTTGTTCAATCTCCAGATATCTTTTGTGTTCAGGAAACTAAGCTTCAAGTGGATCTTATGCTTCAGCATGCTTCCCGTATTTGGTCTTCTGGCCAGTGTCAGTGTATTGGGTTTAGGGGAACCTCTAGGAGTCTGGCTCTTTTCTAAAATCCTCGTAAGGTTGTTCCTCGTTGGTGGATTTCAAGCCAGACTGCTATTTCGGTGGTGGCTTCCGTTTTGGAATCCGATGAGACTATTTTGGTTAGTAATGTTTATGCTCTGATTGACATTCGTGGTAAAATCTAGCTTTAGGTTCATATCAGGTATGTGGGGTCTTGTGCACCATTTTTTCCTTGGATCTTAGCTGGTGATTTCGATGTTGTGTTGAGTTTGGAGGATAAAAGGGGAGGGTTGCCTAGGCTTGGTCCTGCTTCAGATCTGTTTCAGAGTAATGTGGACTCTCTTGCTTTGGTGGATGTTAAACCCTCTAATGGAATATTCACTTGGAATAATAGACAGAGTGGGCCTGAAGCGATTTCCCAGCGGCTAGATCGTTTCTTTGTCTCTTGCTCTTGGGTTAGAGGTAGCTTGGTCATTTGCTCTGAGATTCTTGACTGGTGTGGCTTTGATCATTGGCCAATTAAGCTTTCTACTTCAACTTTCCCAAATCCAAAGAATCCTCCTTTCAAATTTCAGCTTATGTGGTTGTGTGATCCGTCTTTGGGCGATCTTGTTGCTCAGTGGTGGCGGGATGGTGCCCCTGTGTATGGTACAGCTATGTATTCTCTAGTTAAGAAGCTGCAATATGTCAAGTATCATCTTAAGTGTTGGAATAGGTCATGATTTGGTAATTTTCGAGCCAGGAAAAGAGAAGCACAGGATCGTCTTGCTATTATTACTCACCAGATTCAGGATTTGGGTTTCTCGGAGGCTCTTGGGCATGCTGAGGCCCAGGCTCTGAAGTTGGTGGAGGAGTGGGAGCTTCGTGAAAAGATTTTCTAGAAACAAAAGGCTAGGATTGATTGGCTTCAAGAGGGTGACAGGAATACTACATTTTTCCATCATTCGGTACAAGCTCGTCGGAATAAGTGTTTTATTTCTTCTCTTGTTAACTCGGAGGGTCTTTCGATCTCTTCACATCAGGCTTTGTCTAGAGAGGCTCGTCAGTTCTACTATGATCTGTTCATTGAGGATTTACCTCCTGCTGAGGTGGATGAGAATATGGTCCTTGATTGCATTCTCTCCTTAATTTCTAATGAGTTGAATGCTTCTCTTATTCGCCAGGTGACTTTGTCGGAAGTGGAGGAGGTGGTGTTTGGGATGAATAAGGGGAAAGCCCTTGGCCCTGATGGTTTCCCAATTGAGTTTTTTCAAGAATTTTGGGATATTATGAAAATGGATTTATTTGAGGTGGTTCGAGAGTCTCTTCATAGTAAGCAGATGCTTCGTGCCCTGAATGCTACTTTTATGGTTCTCATTCCTAAGAAGGAAGGTGCTGACAGGCTTGATCTCTTTAGACCTATTGCGCTCTGTAATGTGGTGTACAAGATTATTACGAAGTTGATTGCTGAGAGGCTTAAATCTTGTTTTCCTGTGATCATCTCTGAGGAGCAAGGTGGCTTTGTGGCAGGTCGTCAAATTCTGGATGGGGTGGTTGTTGCGTCTGAAGTTATTCATTCCATGGCTACCTCTCAGGATAGGTCTATGTTTCTGAAGTTGGATATGGCCAAAGCTTATGACAGAGTTAAATGGAGTTTTCTTCAGAAGATTCTATTGGCCTTTGGCTTTTCCTTTGATTGGGTGAGCTGGATATTGAGTCGTGTGACCTCTTCCTCCTTTTCAGTTATTGTGAACGGGGAACCTTCTGAGCTATTTGGGGCTACTAGGGGCCTTTGTTAGGGAGATCCACTCTTGCCTTATTTGTTTATTATTATGATGGAGGGGTAGGGTCGGCTTCTTACGTCAAGGGTTTCACAAGGATTAATTCATGGGTGGTAGTGGGGGACGGGTTTGCCTACACTTTCTCATCTCCAATTTGTGGATGACACCTCTCTTATGGGACTAGCTCGTATTAGGGAGGTTGAATCCTTCAGGGCAGCTTTGGACATCTACCTTGCGGCTTCAAGCCAGAAAGTCAATGAGCAGAAGTCCTCTATATTCTTTTTTAATACTCCTCAAGCTATCCAGCGAAGGATTGCAGCTATTCTGCGGTTTCGAATTGGGTCTCTTCCCTTTGTCTACTTGGGTATTCCTCTTGTTGTTGGTCGTCAGCCCAGATCCTCCTGGCAGTTGTTGTTTGATAAGCTTAGGCAGAAGGTTACTCATTAGACCCATCGATGATTATCTATTGTTGCTAGAGTGACTCTTCTTAAGTCTGTTATCCAGGCCCTTCCCATCTATAGGTGTTTTGTTCAAGCGGCTCCTATGTATTTCCTTAAGGAATTTGATACTCTTTCTCGTCAATTTCTTTGGAGCGGTAATTTGTTGTCTTCGAAGTGGAGCCTCGTTAAGTGGGATTATGTGTGTAGACCAAAGCAGGAGGGTGGTCTTGGTTTACGCTCGGCTATTTTGAATGGGAAAACTCTTGTTGCCAAGCTTTATTGACAATGGTGTACCAATCAGCATCAATTATGGGATCGTATTCTCAACCATAAATATCTTCGGCGTGTTGCTTCTTTTGAGGTTCATCGCTATCTTCTAGAAGGGAGTGGTTCTATGGTTTGGAATACTTTGAAAGTGGAGGCACAGTTGATTAAGTGTGCGCTTTTTTGGATCTATCATTCAGGATCACAGACTCTATTTTGGTCTGATTTTTGGGATGGTCGCCCTCATATTCTCTCTTCTTTTCCTCACCTTCAGCCCCTTTGTGATGTGTTTATTGCGATCGGTTGGGATACTGTGGAGCATTATAAGGTGGAGCAGCATGGTGGATTGGCTATCCGTTTTCGCTGGAAGGATCCTTCTAAGTGGCCACCTGGAGGATCTCAGGGGGATAGGCATGAGCTTTCCCTGCTTCTGGCTTCCCGTGCTTGTAATTCTTTGAGGGGACCTAATGTCTTGGCTTGGGATGGTTCGGAGTTGTCTGGAAAGTACTCTGTGGTGGTTGGTTATAAGCAGTTAGGTAGGCAGTTGTTTGGGAACATTGAGGTCCCTTGGTGGAAGCAAGTTTGGCACAAGTTGTCATGGCCCAAGTGCAACTTCTTTATGTGGTTAGTGGCTCAAAACCGGTGTCTTACTTGGTATAATTTATGTAAACGTGGTTTCCATGGCCCCTCTATGTGTGTTTTGTGTCATGGCTGTGAAGAGAGTGTCTCCCATCTCTTCTTCCAATGTTCCTATGCTAAAGAGATTTGGCATTTCTGGTGGGGGGTGTGGAATACGACTTGTTGGCATGCTTCCTCATTAGTGGAGTTTGGGGAACGGTGGGGCAGGGCCCCTGTCTCTACCTCCTTTCTTCAGGCAGTGTGGACTCTTGGGCCTTCCTTTATTATCTGGAACCTATGGTTGGAGAGGAATAGGCGGATTTTCCAAGATTCGTTATTGATGGCCTCTCATCTGTGGTGGAAAATTCTACACTCTTTAGGGGAAACTATTGCGGCTAAGTGTGATATGACTGTGTTGGTGGATTCTCATGATGTTGTTTGTTGTAATCGTCTTCATCTTTCACCTCCGCAATGGCAGCTCATGCGCAGCAGATGTACACATCCTACCTCGAAGGTGAATAGGGAGGGAAGATGGACCCCCCCTCCTCATGGAGTTCTAAAAATTAACTCGGATGGCTTTTCTCGTGGAAATCCGAGTTATGCTGGGATTAGGGGTATTGGTCAGGATAGCTTTGGGGATGTTCAGTTTATCTTCTCTGTGTATAAAGGTCTTCATACTAATAATCTTATGGAGGCTCAAGCAATTTTATTGGCTATGGAGCGAGGCAGTCATTTGGGATGGCGAAAGATCATATGTGAGTCTTGACTCCCAAGTTGTGGTGAACTTACTGAAAAGGCAGTATTTAAATGATGTGAGTTGGCAGTTGGCTTTGACTGTTGAACAAATTCTCACTCTCTATGCTTCTCTGGACTATATTACTTTCAATCATATTCTTCGAGAATGGAATGGTGTTGCTGATTGCTTGGCTAAATGGGCTTCTAATCATACTCATGATTGGAATTTGGTAGATTGAGGTCAACTACCCCCAAATCTATCTCTTCAATTGAATCACTTGGTTGAACTTGATAGGGCCATTTAATGCCCTTGCTTTGTAACGTTTTCTTGTTTGAATAAAAATTTTACCCCTCCTTGATGTTAAAATTTAGGCTCTCAAAATCTATAAATAAGAGGCCTATGCTTTGTTGCAAAGCATTGGAAAAGTTTATTGTGACAAAGTGACATTCAATCCTTTGAATTTTTTCAATCAAAATTAGGTCTCTACTTCTGTAATTTTCTTCATTGATTGCATCTTCAACCTTGTTTCACTCTGATATAATGGTTAATTGTATGCATGTGATGTAATTTTTTACTGTTTTTCCAAAAACAATCATTGTAGCAACCTTCAGTTGGAAAAGTTTATTGTGACAAAGTGACATTCAATCCTTTGAATTTTTTCAATCAAAATTAGGTCTTTACTTCTATAATTTTCTTCATTGATTGCATCTTCAACCTTGTTTCACTCTGATATAATGGTTAATTGTATGCATGTGATGTAATTTTTTACTGCTTTTCCAGAAAACAATCATTGTAGCAACCTTCAGTGAATCAAAAATCAACAATTTTGCCTCTACTTATTTCAATTTTATCTGCATATGAAAGAAAAGCAAGTATGAATGTGAGTTTTATGACTCTTTGATTGATGTTATTCTAAGTTTAATCTGAGTTATTATTGCAAATTACTATGTCAAACTTCAGATTGAAATTCATAAATTGTGTTGTTGAAAGGAATTATCTGCTATACTGATGTATCACCTTCATTTTCTGTTTTAGATTTAGATTATCAGTTCTCTCTTTTCCCAACAAAGTTCTTTAGTTTGAGTTAATTTTTAGCTGATTTACCAACGGGAAGTCGCCCTTTAATCAAAGGTTGACCTCGAGCTTCGCAAGTCCCGCAACTCGATAGGGCATCCCATATTTCACAAGATAGCTGGATTCAACATTCAGCAGAGTGCATATTTCAAGTGATGACAATTAGTATAGTACTCTGGCTTACATTTTGCTTCAACCAATTTACCAGTTGTCACATAACTATTCCTTCTAAAAATCCATTTTGCCAAAACATATCACTTTTACAAGTATTGAAAATCAGCCTATAATTGGCATTACCCTTAAAAAGGAATGAACCAAGAGCGTTAATCCGATTTAATGAGCAGCTCAAGATACATGTTAGCTTCTTACGAATGAAAAATTGTTGGTCGACTTCCAATTCTTAACATGGCACATCATTGACTGTTTAAAAGAAGTTTGTTACAGAAATGGATTCGAAAATACCGGTTTCCAAAAGATATTCGTTGCAATCAATTTTATAAAGTTCAGAGTACCTTACCATTTACTTAAAGGTGGTCGCGGATAATTTATTTTAGCCTTCAAAATATAAGCATTAAATAAACCTTACCCAATCATTAAATTTACAACTATGTGCATTCTTCAAGATAAATCCACTGGATCAAACAAAGCTGTCTGCAGAAATTCTACTTAGCTTAGCTGCTCAGAACGACTTTCGTTGCAATCAATTTTATAGAGTTCAAGTTAGAGTACCTTACCATTTACTTAAAGGTGGTCACGGATAATTTATTTTTAGCCTTCAAAATATAAAAATTGAATAAACCTTATGCAATCATTAAATTTACAACTATGTGTATTCTTCAAGATAAATCCACTGGATCAAACAGAGTTGTCTGTAGAATTTCTACTTAGCTTAGCTGCTCAGAATAACTAAGTGAAAACATCGTAAATAGTTGGCATAGAAAACCAACGAAATGGGAAAACAATGAATCAACGAAGCTAATATATACAATGAATGCAATTAAACTTGGAAACCCTACAAAAAACTATAGCTACACATTATGCAATAATCATCAAAGATCTCCTCCACTGTAACATGAATAGCAATACCTGCATGTTGTAAAGAACAACGAGTGGTTCTTTATCTATTGCCAAAGCATGAAATGATACAATTTGGACTTTACAGATTGATTCAGAAGGTTAAAACTTGAAAGTATCTACAGCCACTACAACTGTCCTATTAGGCTTTAAATTTCAGTTAGTTGGCAAGAGATTAGAAAAAACAACATTCTCTTTGACAAGATTCCAAATGTGCTGCATATAAGAACTACAGCACAACTTAGTGCCTAATGGAAGTTAGCTTCTCAATACTAAGAAATGTGGTCAATGACATAGCTGTAGGGAAAGATTCAAGCCTCCTTACAGCTACCCCCCATACAAAAGAGACGTTAACATTTGTGGCATGCACAGGCTCTCCCATAAAATGGGAATCACTCTAGCCTGTTACTGAAAAGTGGCCACATTGTGAGTTGGCTGCATAACAACACCATGAACGGCTGAAGCACCAGCCGATGGTTTCAATGGAGGAGTACCTGCAGCTGGATGTCTAGCTCCTAGATGTCCAGGAGCAGATGAATGCAGCAAGCCAAATGAAGATTCAGGATTTTCAGACTTGGCTTGACTCTTTTTGTTGTCCAAAAGAAAGCTCCCTACAATCACCTGCATTCCAATGTACAGCATAAAAACATAGCCAAAACAGAACAAAACAAGCATCAAAATTGTAGATTCTCACTCTATTGTTACCTGCACTGGAGTGGCTGCCATTAGCATTCCAGACACTCCACCCCCAAAAACACGACCATCAGGACCAGCCAACGAAACACTTAACCCACCTGTTCTACTGCGTGTTCCGTTATCATCAATTAACAAGAATGAGCCGGACAATGAAACAATATCAAAACGGCCCTGCAGAAACAAGTTATGAACATAAGTTCCAATTGCATGTCCGGACACAATAGGCATCAATACAAAAAGCACTGGCTCGAAACAAGAAACATAGCTACATCTTCACTTGAACAGGCATAACAAAAAGGAAAGAAAATGAGACCAAAACCACAAATGAAAACAAATGGTGACAATATTCTGAAACTTCGTCTTTTTTCATTGAATCGTGGAACTGGATACAAGCTCTACTGAAAGCTAAAAAGGTTAAGGTTCATTGATGTCATGTCCCTTTTGTTAGAGAAAAAAATTATAATTTTGGGCCTGATCACTTTATTTACTATCGGTCCCATATAACGTTTTTAAAAGTGTTTTAACACTTTAGTTTAATGTAATTCTAAAAGGAGACCAATGGATGCAATTTAAAAATATTTTTAAATACATGGGGGGAAATAAAATAAATGGAGAGCTTGAAAAAAAGCAACTATAAAAGAAAGGCTAAGGCATCAAGCAAATCATCAGATTATGCTATTTTTACTGTTCCTTCCAACTTGGAGTTTTTCAGTTTCCATTACAACCTTGAGGATGAAAACCCTCTTGCTCATTGGGTGGTTCATGAGGAATTGTTGAAATGTTGAAGTGTTTGGATATGCAAGCAAATTGTCGAAGACAATAAAGGTCTAGAGTTTTGGTCTATTTCAGTTTTCAGATTGTGTTGGGAGGTTTGTTATCAAATTTGTATAAGAGCATTTCCCATATTCAATATAAATCAACTGCCGCTTAGATTGCTCCTGTAATGCATTTTGTATATTTGATTGGGTTGCTATTCTGATTATTATTCAGATATCCTATTTTATATTATTGAGATATTTTATGATTTCATAATATCCTCAGAGATGAATACTAGCTGCTGCACTACATTTAAAGGTGCCATATATTATTTGATCTTTGATGCCATACAAATCATGGCTGTAACACTAATTGGATGAAATTATAATTGCCACTGTACGGAATTGGATGGATAATATGCTGTTATTTAATTGATATAATTAAATATGCAATTTGGAAGAGATCGCAGTTTGTGATAAAGACAATAGATTTGAAAGGTGCTGCAAGGGAGTAGGAGACAAGACCACTGCCGCACTTGAAGTGGACAGTTCTGAGAGTGGTCGAGCCCACCAGCATATCCTTTTTCTGCCTTACTTTATGAGTTTTTAGCTTGCTATGAAGGACAAAAAGGCAAAGAGGAACGTGACGGAGTCTAGTGTGTGTACTGCCATTTTGAGATGGTAATTATTATTGCTGGTCACTGCCTTACTTTATGAGTTTTTAGCTTGCTATGAAGGACAAAAAGGCAACCAGGAACGTGACGGAGTCTAGTGTGTGTACTGCCATTTTGAGATGGTAATTATTATTGCTGGTCACTTCCTTGCAGTCCTCTATACAAGATTGAGAGATCTGTTGATGAAGGGTAGCTTCGGTCAGATATAAATGATGATTGCATTTATGCATCATCATTTATATGTGATAGAAATTACTTATCAAATAAATAATTCTGAAAATAAGAAATTCGAATTTATGAGCATGAATAAAATTCGAAATATAAATAATGTTCAAACTTTGCATTATATAAATCGCAGGGTGTTAAATGCTTATATGTTTATGTTAGCCACCGATTAGTATCGGTTGGCTAAGAGAGACCCGCGCCCTCAAGGGACACGTCCTCTCATGGGGCGCGTCTCTCCTTGGAGGCGCATATCTTCTTGGAGGTTTGTCTCCTCCAAGTACAAAGCATGATGACAATCTTTGATTGTAGACATCGAAATTAATAAATGTTCTGCAATCAGCACATTCGAAATACAAGATATAAAATCTGACTTAGAATTCTTACACAGAATTTCAGACTTAGAATTTTCATAGGTCCTTCTTAGGATTCAATTTAAACTAGATTTGATTAAAATTTACATGGTATCAGAGCCAAGTTGAGTGAATCCAAATCAAATCTAGATATCAGATTGCTTAGGAAAATTTGTATTTTTTAAATCAAATTCACATCACATTCTTCATAATGTCAAGTGTGATCAGATTTGAAGATCGTCTTGCAGGAGCAAACAACTTCACATCATGGAAATTTAGAATCATGATGATCCTTAAAGAGAATAAGTTAGACTCATTTGTGAGAGAAAACAAAAGGGAACCTGAGGCTGATCCTGAGAAAACTCAATTGATTGAGAACAATGAAAAGGCCATGAAAATCTTAGGTAGATGCAGTTAGGGATCATATAGTGCCCATTCTAGCAAAACATGAAACTGCATATCTAATGTTCAAATCCCTTGAGAGCAACTATGAGATAAACAACAACAGTAGGACTCTTGCATTAAAGAGGCAAATCAACAATGTCCAAATAAACAAAGGAGAAAATATTAATGCATACTTCATGAGGATCATTAAACTAAGGGATCAATTATCCACAATTGGATATCAAATTGATAGCAAAGAGTTAACTCTAATTGCACTAAGAGGCCTACCAAACTCATGGGAGTCATTTGTTCAAGAAATAAGTGTGAGATCTAAACTCCCCAAGTTTGATAGGCTAAGAACAGACTGCCTACAAGAGGAAACAAGACTCTCAACAAAAGAACATAGATGAAGACATTCATGTGCTCAACACAACATCTAATAAAAGGAGTAAGAAAAACTCCTATAGGAAAGGATCTTTTAAAAGAAAGAGAAATTCCTATGGAAAAGGATCTTCCAAGAAGAAAGACATCTTTCAAGTACAATGTTTTAGATGTGATCAATATGGCCACTATGCAATGAAGTGCCCTGACAGATCAAAACAAGAAGCATCCTTTGCTAAAGTAGGAAAGTCAAATTCAAACCATGAATCTGAGAAATTTGTATTTTATTCAGCCTTATCTAGTCAAATATCTAACAACACCCACAACTAGGTAATTGATAGTGGTTCTTCAAGGCATATCGCAGGGTTCAGAGAACACTTAGACACTATGACTGAAGAGACTGATGAAGAAGTAACCATTGGGGATGATTCTGCACACACTGTAAAGGGAGTTGGAACTTGCTCCATCAAATTGAAATCTGGTCTCTCCCTTCAACTCACTGGAGTTTTATTTGTACCTGGCATAAAAAGGAATCTAATATCCATCTTTGCTCTTGAAGACAATGGATATAGAGTTACCTTTATGGATGGGAAAGTTCTAGCATGGCCTAAGAACTCTACTATAAAGAAAGCCCAAACCATAGGTATAAGACAAGGTTATCTTTATAAACTATGCACTGAAGTCAAGCAAGCCTTTACACTTGATACTTCTAATTCAAATGAAATTTGGCATAGAAGATTAGAACACCTTCATTTCCGTGCCCTACCTTCTATAGAAAAATTTGTAACATGATTACCTAAGTTAAAACCAACTCATGAAGGAACTTGTAAAGGTTGTGCCCTAGGAAAGAATACAAAGGGATCCTTTCACAATAGCTTGAGTAAAACCCAAAATGTATTAGAACTTGTTCACTCTGATTTATGTGGACCCACGTATGTACCTTCCAAAGCAAGCTTCCTATACTATGTCATATTTATAGATGACTTCTCTAGGAAGACTTGGATTTATTTCCTTAAAAATAAAGAGTCAATAGAAATCCTTAAAAGGTTCAAGGAGTTCAAAACTCTTACTGAAAACTTCTCTGGGAAGAAAATAAAAATCTCAAGGACAGACAATGGAAAAGAATACACCTCTGAAATTTTTAAGGAATTATGCATGAATGCTGGTATTAAGAGGGAGTTTACAGTAGCATACAACCCTCAACAAAATGGGGTTGCTGAAAGGAAAAATAGAACCATTGTAGAAGCTGCAAAAGCAATGTTGCTTGACCAGAACATAGAAACCTCCTTTTGGGCAAAAGCCTCTAGAACTGCTGTCTACATTCAAAATAGATATCTTCATTCTCATCTAGATAACAGAACTCCTGAAGAAGCTTTTATCGGCATAAAACCTGATATTAGTCATTTTAGGATTTTTGGTTGCCCTGTCTATATTCATGTGCCCAACATGAAGAGATTCAAACTAGAACCTTCCAAAAAGAAAGGGGTATTTGTGGGATATAGTGAAACCTCCAAGGCCTACAGGATATTCGTACCCAGACAAAAACAAATTGAATTGAGCAGAGATGTCATCTTTGAAGAAGACATTACATTCAAAAGGGCAAGAAGTTCTAGTGAGATAGAAACCTATTCCCCTAGAGTATTAGAAGTGGAACCTGCTCCTGAGATTCAGAGGGAGTAACCTGAGGAAATGCCAAATGAACTTCAATCTACTTCAAATGAGAATCCAAATGACAACAGTAGAAAGAGGCCAGTTTGGGCTAGAAAGATGATCAAAGAAGCCGAGAATCTTGCAGCACCCAAAGTAACGTTTAGGGAAAGTAAAAGACCCAAACGGTTCTCAAGCTATGTTGCTCTAATGAATAACATCATACCTGACGGTTTTACAGAAGCCTTCAGACATCAAGTATGGAAGGACGCAATGACGGAAGAATATCAGTCCATTCTAAAGAACGATGTATGGGATATAGTGCCTAGACCAAAAGAGAAATTTGTTGTCTCTTCTAAATGGCTCTTCAAAATCAAACATGCTGCTAATGGCAGCATAGAAAAACATAAGGCACGTTTTGTGGCCAGAGGTTTTTCACATAAGGAAGGCATTGATTATGAAGAAACATTTGCACCTATTGCCCATTACACATTTGTGAGAGCAGTGTTAGCCATTGTAGCAGCTAAAGGCTGGAAGATCCACCAAATGGATGTGAAAACTACCTTCCTAAATGGGACCATTGAAGAGGAAGTCCATCTAGAACAGCCTGAAGGTTTTGTAATACATAAACCTAACTCACATGTATGCAGACCAAAGAAAGCTCTCTATGGACTTAAACAAGCTCCCAAGGCCTAGTATGAAAGAATTGACAGCTACCTCTTGGGACTAGGATTTTCCAAAAATGATGCGGACCCAAATCTTTACTTTAAGGTAATCAAAGGTAATATGTTAATAATTATTTTATATGTTGATGACCTGCTGATAACAGGAGAAGATCACCTCATTGCTCAAGGAAAGAAGGATCTAACTTCAAAATTTGACATGAAAGACTTGGGCATCTTACACTACTTCCTAGGTTTGGAAGTATGGCAGAAATCAGATGGCATTATACTAAACCAAGGGAAGTATACTATTGATATTCTAAAGAGATTTGGAATGTTGGATTGTAGACCCATGTCTACACCTATGGAAACCAACCTTCACAAACTGAAAGAAGCAACAGCAGAATCCAAGTGTGCAGATTCAACCCTATATAGACAAATGATTGGATCCTTGATGTACCTGGTTAACACCAGACCTGATATTTGCTATGCAGTGAATGCTCTTAGCCAGTTCATGTGTGAGCCAAAGGAAATTCACCTTATGGCTGTGAAACATATATTGAGATATCTTCAAGGCACTATTGGATATGATCTTCTTTACAGAAATGACCAACTAGATCTACATGGATACTCTGATTCAGATTGGGCTGGAAGTGTAACCGATCGGAAAAGCACATCAGGATGTTGCTTTAGTTTAGGATCGGCTATGATCTCTTGGATCTGCAGAAAACAGTCTTCAGTAGCACAAAGCTCGACAGAAGTTGAATACATTGCAGCCTCTATGGGGGCAAGAGAAGCAATTTGGCTTCGAAAATTGCTTGTAGGACTCTTTGGTGAGCCCTTGAATCCTACAATCATTCATTGTGATAATCAGAGTTGCATCAAACTCTCTGTAAATCCTGTATTCCATGATAGATCTAAGCACATTGAGATCCCCTACCATTATGTAAAAGACATGGTAGAAAGGAATGTGATCCAGTTGGAGTATATTAGTACAAATGATCAAACAGCAAACATTCTCACCAAACCTCTCTCCCGAATCAAGGTAGAACACTTCAAGAAGAAGCTTGGTATGGTTGAAATGTAATTTGATATTATGTTTGAAATTCAAAATTGTTTAGAAGTTGTACTAATATATTTACAGATGTTTAATGTGTAAACTCTTGTCATGTGTGTGACTCCATGACCTTATGGATCCGCTCCCCCTGTGTACATTATTGAAAGGTGACGATCTTTCTAATAATGAACACTTGTATGTGACATTGTAAAGTGACGACTCTACAATGATGAGTTGAACCATCATGATAGATATCATGTGACTTGATATCTGTGGACATGTCATGATAGTATCTCTTGGACACTTTGATGGATATCATGGGACTTGATGTCATTTGAAGATCAGTGTAATCCTTAAGAGATAATCATGGTGGATAATTATATATCCGTGGATATGCCATGAATTATTATGGTAGACATCATGTGACTTGATGTCAGTGCACATACCATAATGAAGATGTGATTATGAAGAATGTCATGTGACTTGACAATATTGAGAAATCATATCATATCTTCGATATCACATGTGAAGGTGATATCTCTACTTATTTTAGAGTTATCTTCCCTAGCTAAGAGGGAGTGTTGATGAAGGGTAGCTTCGGTCAGATATAAATGATGATTGCATTTATGCATCATCATCATTTATATGTGATCGAAATTACTTATCAAATAAATAATTCTGAAAATAAGAAATTCGAATTTATGAGCATGAATAAAATTCAAAATATAAATAATGTTCAAACTTTGCATTATATAAATCGCAGGGTGTTAAATGCTTATATGTTTATGTTAGCCACCGATTAGTATCGGTTGGCTAAGAGAGACCCGCGCCCTCATGGGGCGCGTCTCTCCTTGGAGGCGCGTATCTTCTTGGAGGTGTGTCTCCTCCTTCAAGTACAAAGCATGATGACAATCTTTGATTGTAGACATCGAAATTAATAAATGTTCTGCAATCAGCACATTTGAAATACAAGATATAAAATCTGACTTAGTATTCTTACACAAAATTTCAGACTTAGAATTCCCATAGGTCCTCCTTAGGATTCAATTTAAACTAGATTTGATTAACATTTACAAGATCTCTAGACACTGGTTCATTGTTGGGCGATCCATATTTCTACAGTTTGCAGAGCTCTTTATCAGCACAAAGGGGTTACAAATAGGTTTAAGGATTAAACACTTCATTTCTTATATGCTCTGATGATTATCCTAAGCTACTGCATCCTTTGTGTGCACAGGCCGAATCATTGCTAGGTAGTTTTGTTTCCTTGAAAGTCTATTAGTGGGCTGTGCTAATTTATGTTCCTACAGTTTGCTATACATATTTGAGGTGTCCACTGCAAATTACCGGGTATAATTATGTGCACAACTCTTGATGATATTCCAACTTCCATTGATGGCTTGGCTGTCAGATTCAATGTTTATCTCCAGGATTCATAATTACAGCTGATAGGGTCGATTGCACTCAGCTGTAGCTGGAAGCTACAGCATAATAAGAGTTTCAGATTATTTCATTTCCAGAATCAATTGTTAGTTATTGTTAGTGCTGTTCAACATTTGATGTTTGCACAAATGCAATAAACTCAGAAAATACAAAAGAAAAAACACATGTTTTCTTCAACATCTTAAAGGGAACATTTCAATTGATAACTAATACATACACTTATTACAGTATTAATACCCAAGTGAGTTATAGAAAATGGGTTATGGCGATTCATGATATTTTTATTTTTTAATATAGAGTGTTGCCCCAAATGACCAAAGTATTTGTACAACGAACACAGAAGGTGCCTGATTCAGGAACAGAAATTTAGCACAATAAAAAATAACCATAATCATAGAATTTTTAATGTCATGGGGAAACTGAACAAACATAAAATTTGAAAAATACTTAAAGCAACAATGTTGATGAGAAAAGTTGTGCTCAAATACCAAATCTACGAAATCACTATCCTTGTAATAAGAAACTAATTTATGCGCACACAAGCAAATCACAGATTACAATTTATCATAGTTGCCAGGAGACTGGTACTGGTAATGGTACAGGAGACTGGTACCAGTACCGGTACGTCAATTTTTGAAAAATAGGAAACGGGGGTACTTGGAGATGCCATATTATTTTTAATATAATTTAATAATTTATAAATTTGCTTACATTAAAACTGAAAATATCATGACATTGAACTTTCAAAACAAGAACACTAGTAAAGTTCAACATTAAATTTAAAGTTTAAACATTAAACACACAAATGTTAGTCAAAGAGTTCATACTTCATATTTGATATTGCATATTGAAATTTAGAAATGTTGATTCTTTTCTTTTTCATATGAAAACTTGTTGAAACGTAGGGATTTTTTGTTTTTTAAATGAAAAATTAAGGAGACATCTCCGACGAGTTTCCGGTACAGAGAAACGCGTCCCGGTACCCAAGACGCATCTCCGTGCAACTATGCAATTTATACATCAGTAGCATATAACAATTGACCTGGCAGCATACAGGCAACTAGATAATTTTTACCCACCCAGGTTTTATCTAGTTAAAAGCTGCAGATATCTGAGCCGACACAGAAGCTTCTGACATAAATATGTTTTGAAACAAAAATATCATGTCTTAAGGTTTCTCTGGCACCAATTCAGAAACCAAACACTGGAAAGCTGGTTCCCAATCTTTAAGTCAGGTGCATTTTCTACAATCTTTCATAAATGAAAATGTATGTATTGATTAAATGAATATTTACTGCAAATGAGGGCAGATATTAAATAATGCCACCATTGTAAGAATTACAAATGGATGTTTTTAACATATTAGACCAGAATCACAGCAGCTGTACTTTTCCAAGAAACAAAGAGAACAGCTATTTAATACAAAATTGCAGTGGAAGAGACAAAAAGAGATTTAGATTAAAAAGTGTGACTACTGTTAAATATATTAGTCATTAACTGATTACAATGAAACCTTGACCCAGGTATTATATCAGTGGTTAAAAGTAGCTCCAAATTTGGGAAAGTTGTTTCCTTTGTTGAGTTTTCATTTTGTCTGCTTGTGTAATCAGTTACATGGATAGCCAACTTGGCTTCGCATTGTAATAGGCACAGTTTCATTGAATTTACATTGTTTTCTTATTGCTTTGATTCTGCTACAAATCTCACTAATAACTAGTATCTACAATAAGAGGATGAAAGTTCTAGCAGAAGACATCAAATAACAAGTTAGAGCTACTGCTCCCCTGAACTATGCTAGCCACAGGGATAGTGATTCCAGTCATGGTCTTGGATTGCTTGCCAGAAGTTGAGCATCATTAATTGTTGTCCAGGAACTACCAGTCAATTTGTCACCCTTGTGGCCACACTATTACAACTCTTACCTTGGAATATCTAATATCAGGACAGGCCTAAGAGTTCAGCTTGCTCCTGAATGATTTCAATAATGTCATGCCTGGCATTTTCAAAAGCAGCAGCAAATTAACAAGTTTTTGAATGTTCTCACTTCTCATTATTCTGAATAATATAAAATTGTTTTTGTCAACATGACCATTCATTGTGTCTATTTTTGTTGATTGTTGTTCAAATGCAGCAGGTGAAGCAACCTAGTCTCCATAAAAAGATATTATGTAAAGGACTCTGTCATATATTTGCCTTAAACTCAGCATCAGCAATTTCATGCATTATGTAAAGGAGAGTGGGGTCCACACCTAGAGTGTTTTCAGTGGAGGGAATTGCATGTTTATAGGGGCAGGTATGCTCTTGACAGCTCTAAACAATAGAGGAGCATGAAGAGGAGTTGGTGAGCATGGATGAGCCCAAGATTTGGGAGGGGGTTATCAGACATGACTTGCAGCAGGGGTGGGATTTTGTGCACTACACGAGGTGAAAATTTGGCTTAATGAACAAAATTGGAATGCTGAATTAGCAGAGAGAGGGTTTCTGATTCAGCAGGGATTTCAGCTACCTGATTTAAATTTATCTCCATTGCAGGGGCTTTGGAAGTTATTGCAGCAAAAGTATGAGACTCCACAACAGAGATTGGCTTTATTGAATGAGGCTGAATGTGTTCCTGCTCCATGGTCAGCTTGTTGGGTGTTTATCTCAATTATCTGTAAGCAGTTCTGATGACAATACTAAAAAACAATTTCTGTATGAGTAAATGACTATTCCAGTTCAATATAGTTCAAAAATTTCAGTTATCATTATGTACTTTCATTTTTAAAATGGTTTATTGAATCAATCGTAATTGAGAGTTTCGACTAGATCCCATTGAGGGTTATTACAGCTTGGCAAAATTACAACTATAAAAGATGCTGAGGTGAAGGCTAGGTTCTTAAAGGCTATTCAGAAGATGTACTATTCTACAAATGCCAGCATAATTTGTATTCAGTGGACGAAATTTGCCACTCTTAAGGGATATTCAAAGGAGGCTAAGATAGATATGGAGACTATGGCACGAGCAGATCCAATTTTGTGATGGATTATGCATGGGCTTACTCTCTTGGCTACCTCTCTAGCCATTTGCTTCTTGTTCAAAGTTTCTAGTTCTTCTACTACTGAGTGGAACTGTTCTAATTATAGCTTCATCTACTCCATTGAGTGGAACAAGCTTACCTTTAGGAGGGCAAAGAAGCTTGTGGCTTTGTATAGTGCCTTGCATCTCATTGACCACAACACACTTATGTACAAGGAGAGTCTAGCAACCTGATGGAATATAGAGCCAAAGGAGTGAACACGAGTTGATGATGATGCTCAATAAACAAACATGGATGGTGTTGTTTTGAAGGAGCTTGAGCTTGTAGAGTCTAACAATTCTAGTGATGAGGAGTTTGGTGGGAACTTTGGGGGTGATTAGAGGCATCAAGCCATTTTGCCATTTTGACCATTTTAATCATCATTATGAAATTTTGAATATAATTATAATATAAATTCCAAATTTGACATTTTCATTGTTAATGTTCAATGCAATCAATGCAATGTGTTTACTATTCAGTAGTTTACTTAGTATGCTAAAGTTTCATTTGTAATTCTTATACATCTTTTTATACCTAATTTTTCAAGTACTATATGTATTTGCATTGCCCCCCACTCCCTATTGTTGTCTCCCTTGTTGTGGCATAAAATTGCGCCCTTATGCAATATCCCATAACACCACCCTTACTTAAGCCTTATAAGTTGATAATGCAAAATCCCGCCGTCCTAAGCCTTCATTCATGTTTGTACCTTGTCGATTTTTTTCAGTGGGGGGATTTTGAATAGGACGCTTATGCGACGTTCAGATGTGCGTGAACATCCCTGACAGATTCCCGATCCTATGGTTGTTGGGACGTTACATTGTCGCCTGCGCATGAAGTGTAAGACCTCTGGGATTGCATGCACGCCCAGGAACGGCTCCTTTGCATGCTTTTTGACCATTTTTTTCCCTCCTTGGCCAATTCTCATTCATTCTTGTCATTTTTTACTCATTCTTGCTCATTCTCACTTCTTAGCACTTCATTCTCTCCAATCTTGCTCTCTACAACTTTGTTCTTGCAGGTTCCAAGCTCTTGGCACTACACTCTTACACGATTGTCTTGTGTCCTTGGAGCTCTCACTCTTCCTCTCAACTTCTCCAAGCTTGTAATAGGGAGGATAATCTATATTTCATTGCATTATCTTACTTACAATTAGCATATTGTTGTCTTTGCATTCTCTACGTCTCGTCTTACTACTTTTTTTTATCTATATTTCTATATTGCGGTCTATCGGGTTGTTCGTTGAGGTGGAAACACTAAAGCGGGGGTTTGACTAAGGCAAGCCCCAAAAAGCAACCCCAACATTTTCTCGTCTCTATGTGTGTAGGTCTTGTTCGTGAGGAGCTTGCGAGAGGCTGGACCTACTGTGAGTTGGATATCTTTTTCCCTCTACTCGTCATTTCACTCCTAGTTTATTTGTCATTTAAAGTATTCTTCTTGTTGTACTTGTTTACTTTTTATGCACTTTTAGCAATATATTCATTCTTGTTAAAACTATTAGATTTCAGCATTCAGGTTGTTAGCAAGTCCCGAGCATTTCTAATCACAGAGTCTACTCTTTGTTTGTACGAGACACCAACGGGCCACACAGATGCCAACAAGCTACGCTGTCCTCCTTGGTCCACGCTCTCATCCTCTGGTCGAGAGTCTGTTAGTCTGTTTCTTGAGACCTCTGAGGTCTGTTCACCTAATTTTTGAAGTTCTCTATCCAAAAAACCCAAAAACATAGTTTAGTTTGTCCATTTGTCACCTCGTCATTTGAGCTTTGTCATTGAGGTAACCTAGGGCTATCCATCCCCTGCAGACTCTTCCCTGTCTTAGAGACTTGGGAGTGGCGGATCCCCTCCATTACATTTTGGTGAACCCGACATGAACCTTCCCTTTCCCTTTTTCTTTGTCCTTAATTTTAAATTTTGTCTTCCCTCATGCTAGTACGCGTAGCTGCTAGTGTGTTGTGATGCTCTTTATGAGCTTCATGATCTAGGAGGTTCAATCCTATAAGATCTAGCCCGACTTTTGAGGAGTTCTCTAAAGGACTCCACCAGATATACCCCTTTTGTCAATGAAGCTACAACTCATTTTCGTACCCCTCCTGCCGCTTCCTTAGAGGATGATGCCGCTCTCAGGGTCCCTGTAGAGCAAATTTACTCCTTGGAGCTAAGACTTGAAGAGCTCACGAGGTTCTTGGCAAGGGATGATGCTTTTTCCAAGTGGCTCTTGTCCTTGAAAATTTGAGAAATTTGTTAACTAAGGATCGAAGAGGCTTAGAGCTTCTTCGTGGTATAGCAAATATAGTAGAGACCCATGTCCCCTCCTACAGCTCTACCTTGGGTGCTACCTAAGATGTTGGATCGGAGATCGCTGGAAAACAACTGGAAATCCCGATGCCCGATGTGTCTGTGTGCATGGTTGACATGAGTCCCAACACCAACACCATGCCAAAGCAAGATCGTTCAATTAAAGTTGGTGTTGAGGGTTCTGTCGATGCAGGTGTTGGTGGTTTTGCTGGTGGATCTACTAGTCATACTTCATTTGCTGATCCAATCCTTAATGATCTTCTACAAAACATGGGATGTATGCAAAATTAGTTGGCGAACTTGGCCAGCTCATCCTCCTAGCCTTTCTGTCGTCGTAGCCCTCTTTCTATTGCTATTCTAAACACTCCTACCCCTCAGGGGGTGGAGATTCCAAAATTTGAAAAGTATAGTGGTCGTGGGGATCCGTAGGCACATGTCTCATCCTTTAACGCCATGTGTATTGATTTCTTTCATAATGATGCACTCTTGGCAAAACTATTCCCGCGTTCTCTCAAGTACGCCGCTTTGGAATGGTACTGCACCTTGCCTGATAATTCAGTTTTCTCTTTCGATCAACTAGTTAATCAGTTCCTCCATTAATTCCAAGCCAACAGCGGGCCGAAGATTGCATTTATTGATCTCGTTTGATGCAAGCAAGGAGCTAATGAGAAGGTAACCGATTTCATAGCTCGATATCAAGCCCTATTTTCTCAAGTTTCATATCCTTTACCTGATTCTGATATACAAAAAGTATTCATCGAAAACTTGCATCCTACACTGCAAGATAAATTTCTTTTAATGAAATATTTGTCTTTTGCACATTTGTGTGTTGCCTTGCGTGCATACCAACAAACGGTTGCCCAATAGAAGGATTCGTCCTTGCACTCTCATCAAGATGGCTGATAAGTAGTGTCAATTTTTGGCAAGAACAAGGCTATGGCAAACATGGTTTTTGTGCCCGCCGATAAAAATGCAACAGGACAAAATAGAACATTTACTAAATTAGCAGCACGTTATAAGTGTCCTACAAAAACTTCTAAAAGATAAAATAATTTCGCCAAAGATTCGACCACTGTTTGAGCCATATCCTCAATGGTACCACACCCAAAAGTTCTGCCAGTACCACCGAGTCTTCGGACATGACACCGAGAGATGTGTTTGTTTGCGTCATGTGATTCAAGACCGCATTGATGACCAAACTATCCGACTGACGATAGAAAACAAAACTCAAATAAATCTATAGCGAAGCCGAATAGCCAACTACAAATCTACACATATCCTTTCCCATTGCATTCTACTAACTTGGCCACTTCTTCATCGTCTTCTAATTTCACCCCATTTGAGTATGTGAATGGGGTCTCATTCACTCATATTACCCCTTCAAAGCATGTGAATGTTGTCCCTAACATTACATTCACTTCACATGATCTGCCTCTGAACAAGGAGCTCTCATCGCTACATGTTCCCGCTCGTATCAATGGTAATGTCGTAACGAGCATTATGGTTGATCCTTTGAGCCACATGAACGTCATTACGAAGGAGACCCTTTTTATTAACTTAAATAAGGAGAAATATGATGAGTTGCAGGCTACCCTTCGCACGCACAATGGGTTTTCTATTGCCCCTATGGGCATTATTTCTTTTGTCGGTCCTAGTAGGACCTAAGGCTTTGGAAGTCTTGTTTGTTGCGATTCTTGAGTCCAACTTATTCAAAACGAGGCTAGGCATTCCATGGTTGGCCTCCATGAATGCAGTCACTTCAGTAGTCCACAAATGTTTGAAGTTTCTCCACAAGGGTACTGTGCATACAGTCCAGGATACTGGATTCAAACCACTAATATCACGTGGGGCTTCTCCCTTGACCACTTTTGGCCCACCCCAATCGGACCCCTACCTAACAAGTGAGATCTTCTATATAGAGCATATTTCAAATACAAGATTGGGGGCTCAACATCGAAGGGTGGTTTTCCCTCGTCTCCTTATGTTGTTTATTTGAAGGCCTGCCTGCAGGGGCAGCAGCAAGCTTCGTCTTTTGCCCCTCCAAAGGGGAAGGATACGCTTGCTCTTGCCCTAGGGCCTTCCCCTTCTTTTATTGGCTTCTTCTTTTGCACCTTCTGCTTCTTCTTCCCAGCCTTCAGTGGCGTATTTTGTTCCTCCTACTATGCTTGGCATAGGAAAAGGAAAGGCGTCGATGTTGCAGAAATTGAAGCCTCCAATCTTTTAGCTTTCTGTTTTATCCACAATGCCCCGACCCACCCCATATGGCAAGGGGAAGCGTTCTTGTGGGGTTGTTCCTACATTTCACCCTTCACATATTCCTCCACCTACTCCCAAGGCAGGGAAAGGAAAAAGGCTTGTCTTTGAGACGTCTATCTCTATTTCTACTTTTGTGCTTCCTCCTGCTCCTCCTTTAAAGTCCACCTTTCCATTGGTGACGGTTGTGGAGGTTGCTCCTGTGGTAGAACAGGAGCCCCCAACCTCTTCTTAGGCTACATATTCTAGTGCCCACAACCCACATAATCCTCTTGCATGCGAGTGTAAGCGCTAACAAAAGGCTTTGGCTAAGGAGCACGTTGCTTTGCAAAAAAGCGAGGAGCCTATTGCTTTTATGTCCACTCCTATTTTGGTTCCTTCTACTCATGTCTTTTCTTCTACCTTAGTTCCCATCACCTCAGTCCTCCTTTCGGCTTCATTGACAAATCCCAATGAACCTCACCCCAAAAGGGTGCAAGTGTTCATCGCTCCCTCAACAAAGCCTTCCCTTCTTACTTCTCTCCCTAATATTCCTCCTTTCTCACAACTCATGGACATGCCTTACACAAAGGTGGTGTCCTTTGTGGCTCCATCTCCTTTTGCTTCTGCTTCATCTATGGAGATTTTGCATCCCCTGATGAAGAGCAAGTCGGAGGATGAACTCGCTACGAGCAATGATCATAAGAAATTTTCGTCTTCTCTTGAGTCTTGTTTTGCTTTGGCCTATGTCGTCCTTGTGACGGAGGCAACCCCTACATCCCCGAAGTTTGTCACTACCCATTTTCTCGAGGTCGACAATGATTCTCGGATGTCTTGTCCTCCTCTCACTCAGTTGACACATGGCACTCCTGACAAGTACATGTTCAACTCGTTGGAGGACATCTCAACTTTGTCCTCGATCTTTGCAAGATCGATGACCTTGGTCTCACAAGAGCTTGGTGAGGAAGACCTCGAGGGGCCTTCTTCCTTAGCCCTTGTTGCAAGCGAGTTGACAGGTACCGCCTTGGCTATCCCTCCCCTCCAGGCTTGTCCTTCCTCCCCTTACAATGATCTAGATTGGGAGCAAGATGACTTGGTGGATTCAGATTAGAGCGACACCCTCTTCTACATCTTTAGATTAGTTTTGTATGATTATTTGTGTTCCCCTGTGCTTGTCTATATATATGTTTGTGCTCTCGCCCGGAGGACCCTTGCTACCCTTGTAGGTGCTTGGATACAGGAGAGAAACTTTGTCGTGAACTTCTATTTGTCTCATCATTCTTCTATGTGTTGTAAATCTGTGATTTTTACGTTGAGGACGATGCAAAGCGTGGGGGCATTTAGGCCTCTTCCATGTTGACCTGATTTTTATTTTATTGTCTTCATGTGTTATTCTTCACGTTCTGATACATTTCAGGGGTGATGACAGTTTATATATATATATATATTATACTATACTTATCTATCTATATCTATGAGTAGTTCTGACCCCGAATAATCAAATTCCCATGTGCTCCTGATTTCTTCATCTCTGCTTTTCTGCTTCATGATGTTGTGGTTTCTATGCATTGTCCCTCGCATGACAACATTCCATGAATACATCTCGTCATGTATCTCATGCCACATCATCTCTTGTCTTTCTCTTCTCCTTAGAATGACATGTGTTCCTCTATGTAGCACACATCATTCTAAGGGGGGGCTATCATATGTGCTTAATTTTCAAAAAGTTTCAAAAATTTCAAAAGGATTCCTTGATGTCTTATGTCTTGATGCCTTATATCTCATCGTCTAGCTTGGGGGCAACCTAACTAGACATGTCTTGTCTTTTTTGTGATTGTCCTACAACACAGTTTGCACCAGCCACAAGCCTATATGCTTGCCGTATGGTTCTAGCCATGCTAGCCATGTTTATCAGCATTTTATCTGATCAGATTCTCATCTTGTCTATGAAAAAAATTTATCATGTCTATTTCTCACTTTTTCGCACATGTTTGTCTGCAACTGACATGTTTGTGGTGAGATTGCAACTCTTTGCAAGATCGAAGACCCATGTCCTCTTCGCATTCTAGTGAAGCCCTTTCACGTCAGGTATACTGGATCAAAGTTTTGTTTCCTCTCTGTTTTCGGTATATTCTCTTCAATCACTTTCTACTTTAGCTCGCACATGCTTAGATACATATGCTCGCTAAAGTCCTTATGCAATTTCCCATAACACCACCCTTACTTTAGCCTTATAAGTTGATAATGCAAAATCCCGTTGTCCTAAGCCTTCATTCCCGTTTGTACCTTGTCGGTTTTTGTCGATGGGGAACTTTTGACGAGGACACTTTTGTGCCGCATAGAGATCGATGCGTCACATGAACGTCCTTGAAAGATTCCTAATCTTGTGGTCATTGGGACATTACACTATCGCCTGCCCGCAAAGTGTAACGCCTCTAAGACTACAGACACACCCGAGAACAGCTGCTTTACATGCATTTTGACCATTTGTTTCCCTCCTTGGCCAATTCGCATTCATTCTTGTCATTTTTTACTCATTCTTGCTCATTCTCACTTCTTAGCACTTCATTCTCTCCAGTCTTGCTCTCTACACCTTTGTTCTTGTAGGTTTCAAGCTCCTGGCACTACACTCTTGCATGATTGTCTCGCATCCTTGGAGCTCTCACTCTTCCTCTCGACTTCTCCAAGCTTGTAGTAGGGAGGGTAATCTCTATTTCATTGCATTATCTGTTAGAGTAAAGTAATTAATTAACTTTACTCTCCTCTTAAGATTTCGCCTTGCACACATATTAGTCATTTAATAATTAATATTAATTATTAAATGCACTCACCTTTAGGGTTAGGTTTTCCTTTTAGGTTTTGATCTCCTTTTATAAGGATCGATCTCTTGTATTTCTTTTATACTCTATTCATTTTTCTGGAATACATCTTGCACATTGTGAGAGCCAAACCCTTGTCTTGATCTCTCTCTTTCTCTGTGACAAGTCTTTTGCATGCAGGTATTGATCGAGTTCTGTGGATTTGCATTTCTCAAATCCTACATGGTATCAGAGCTAAATCTGCTGCAGCTTGTTCAGTTTTTTGAAAGGATTAGAGATCTAAGTTTGGTTGCATCAGATCTGTGTTTGTTTTCTAGTTTTTTGTGGATTTGGGGGGGAGTTTATTTTTGGTGCACTGTGGGCAAAAACCAACATCACGGTTGAGTCCAGAAGGCCCAAAAACCCCTATTTTCATATAAAGTTTGTCTGGTTTGGACAAAGTTGTCAGGTGAAGCAAAAAAAAATTAAACCAGGGCCGTACGGCCTCACGGCAAGATTTTCGAGGCAGAAAATTCAAAAAAAATACATAAAAAATCAATTTTTTATTGATTTTTTAAAAGTTTTTGTTAAAAATCTGCGCCCCCAGTTTAAAACCCGGGCGCCGCCAATCTGCCACCCAGCGGCCACCCGAGAGCCACTCGGTCGAGCGGAGCCACCGGTCCGCCGCCAATGGACTGTGCAGCCCCTGCGAGCTTCGCCAGGGTCACATGCAGGCCCAAGGGCTTCGGCCTTAGCTCCAACCGCCAGCCCCTCGGTCACTGATAGGACCAGGGGCCGAAGGTTTTTAAGCCCCTAAGGGCTGTTCAAACTTTTTTAAAAAACCCTTTTGAGCGGTTTTCACAAAATCGGGTGTATCTCAGACATCTTAGCTCGGATTTTCGAACGAAAATAGGCGTCGGAAAGCTGGTTCCGAGCCCGTTCTGATGGTGCAGGAATTTCTTCAAAAATATTTAGTTTGCATGCAGTTTTTCGCAGTCAAAGTCAAATGATCTTTTTGCACTCCGAGGGGCATAACTTGCTCAATTTTGCTCCGTTTTTCGAAAGCGAATAGGCGTTGGAAAGGTAGTTCTGTGCTCTTTCTAGATCTGCAGTTTATTTCACTAGAAAATTCTTCAGGTACACAGAGATTTGTCTCATACATATACTGCTTTCTATTGTTTTTTGGCTTTCAGTTTGTACTGGGGATTGGTTTTTTGCATTGTGGGGGGGTGTTTTTTTCTTGCTTTCTGTCATTTACATCAGAAAACCAGAATCTATAAACACCAAAACAAAACAAAAACCCCTTCTGCATCTTTTGTCTAGTTTTGAAAGACCACTAAATAATAATAAAAAAATTCAGAGCAGTTGAGGCACAGTTCACAGCATGGCCGAAAATACTTCTACTGTTGAACTTCTCACACCTCATAACTATCATACCTGGAAGACATTTATGACACGTCTTCTCAGATCAAAGGGGTTGTGGTCCTGTTTAGATACGGTTCAGCCAATTTTGACAAGGCCATTTGAGGTTATGTAGCATAGAAATAAGATGGATGAGGCTATGGGTTTGATTTCCTTACATGTTTCAGACAGCTTGTTGTTTCATCTTGATGCATGTAACAGTCCTCTTGAAATGTGGACCAAGTTCAATGATTTATTTGGTACCATCAATCAGTTCCGTGCACTACAGATTGAGGCAAAGTTGACTTCACTTGTACCTGATTCTTTTGCCTCCATTGAGGACTTTCTAATGAAATTCAAACAACAGAGATCTCTTCTACAGGGTTGTGGTAAGGTTGAGACTGATACAGAGTCTATTTACCTGATTTTGTCAAAACTTCGTGGGAACTTTCAGATATTCTCATCTACCTTCCATTCCACTATGGATGCCTTGGGTGCGCATTTTACCATGCCTTCTTTTGAGGTGTTTTGTGATCGTTTGACATGAGAGCAGGCTAAGATATCACAGTTGGATGCTCTCACAGGATCACCGCACCAAGCGTTGGTAGCACAGTCATCTCAGGGAAAGCAGAAGCAGAAACAAAAACAGAAACCATAGACCACAGAGCATTGGAAGGATTCCAGTTCACAGAAGACCTCTTATTCACCTTCTCCTAAGGGGGAAATCATCGAAGAAAGATAGACCTAAGTGTGCTTATTGCACTAAGCTAGGACATAATGAGTCCAAGTGTTATGAGAAGAAGATAGATGGATATGCAAAACAGGTTTCAGATTTGACAACTCTTTTTGAGAAGAACCATATTCATCACTCTTCTTCATCTACTTCAGGCAGGTCTTCTTCTTCATCATCATTCCAGATAGACGGACAGGCCCCACATAAGGGTCATGTATTATGTGCAACCACCAGTTCACATTCATCTAGATGGCTACTGGATTCAGGTGCTTCACACCATATGGCATCTTCTCAGGACATGTTCTCATCTTTCAAGGCTGCATCCTCACCACACATATTGATGGGTAATAACACTTATACGAGTGTATGTGGGAAAGGTCCCATCGATATTGATGACGGTACATTCAATGATGTACTATGTGTTCCATCTTTGTCCACTAATCTCCATTTATCAGATTGCTCACAATGGGACAGGGAAGACAGTTGAGTTCACACCTGATTCAATGCACATCAGAGACATTCAGACTAGCAACATTGTTGCAACAGGGACAGTTGATCATTCTTCCCGATTGTATGCATTTACACACTTTGGTCCACCATCTCCCTCTCTTTCTAAAAGAGAGCATGCAGTATCTGAGGAGAAGTTCGGTCACTTGAACTTATGTGTTCTTCCATCTGTTCATGAGAATAGTGTTGAGACTTCTACACCTCTTCCTCCTGTTGAGATCACATCTGTTCAGCAGGATTCCTCTTCAGCTGTGACTGACATTGTTGCTCCACTCATCGAGCCATCAAGTGCAGTTGTTGAGGCCATATCTGAGGATATTCCTTTCCTCACAGATGATAGATTCAGCACACCTGTTATCCCTTCTTCATTGGAGATTCCATTTCAGGATCATCTTGAGTTGTTTGATTCACCATTTTGTTATTCATACACTCATGTTGTTCAATTCTTCAATGAGCATCATCCAAGACTTCCATTTTCACCTCACATCCAGGGATTTCCTCTTCTTCAACCATTGGATCTGTTTCTTCCTCCGAGGTGACACATCGGTTTGATCATTGGCACAAGGGTTCTCTCATTCTAGGGGGGGCTTTGGAGTCTCCACTCTCTCTCATGGGGGGGTATCTAATTGTATATCTGTATATGTTCTTGAGAGAGTCTCTTGAGACATTCCATTTGTACTTTCTTTTTGCATCTCTTTTTGGAGAGGAGTTTTTTCCCACTGGGTTTTCTCCTTTTCTCCGTTTCATAGAGATTTCCTTGTACTTGGGTACCTGATCAGGCCTAGTTGTCGGGACCCTTGTTTGCTTTCATGCATTGTAGTTACTTTTGCTTTCTTGCACTAGTTTGTAGCTGCACTCTTGCTTATCTTAAGGGGGGGTGTTAGAGTAAAGTAATTAATTAACTTTACTCTCCTCTTAAGATTTCGCCTTGCACACATATTAGTCATTTAATAATTAATATTAATTATTAAATGCACTCACCTTTAGGGTTAGGTTTTCCTTTTAGGTTTTGATCTCCTTTTATAAGGATCGATCTCTTGTATTTCTTTTATGCTCTATTCATTTTTCTGGAATACATCTTGCACATTGTGAGAGCCAAACCCTTGTCTTGATCTCTCTCTTTCTCTGTGACAAGTCTTTTGCATGCAGGTATTGATCGGGTTCTGTGGATTTGCATTTCTCAAATCCTACATTATCTTACTTATAGTTAGCATATTGTTGTCTTTGCATTCCCTACGTCTCATATTACTACTTTATTTATCTATATTTCTATATTGTGGTTTATCTGGCTATCAGTGGAGGTGGAAACACCAAAGCGGGGGCTTAACTAAGGCAAGCCCCAAAAAGCAGCCCCAACATTTTCTCGTCTCCATGTGTGTAGGTCTTGTTCTTGAGGAGCTTGCGAGAGGCTATACCTACCGTGAGTTGGATATCTTTTTCCCTCTACTCATCATTTCACTCATAGTTTATTTGTCATTTAAAGTATTCTTCTTGTTGTACTTGTTTACTTTTTATGCACTTTTAGCATTTTGTTCATTCCTGTTAAAACTATTAGATTTCAACATTTGAGTTGTCAGCAGATCCCGAGCATTTCAAGTCACAAATTATGCTCTCTATCCGTACAAGACACCAATGCACCACAGAGACACCAGCACGCCGCATTGTTGTCCTTGGTCCGCGCTCTCATCCTCTAGCTGAGAGTTTGTTAGTCTGTTTCCCGAGATCTTTGAGGTCTATTCCCCTGATTTTTTAAGTCCTCCATCTAGAAAACCCAAAAACATAGTTTAGTATGTCCTTCATTTGTCACCCCGTCATTTTAGCTTTGTCATTGAGGTAACCTAGGGCTATCCATCCCCTGCAAAAACTCCCCTATCCTAGAGACTCAGGAGTGGTGGATTCCCTCCATTACACGCCCACTATCCTCAAACTTGGGCCCTTGGTGCCCCATCCTCTAAGCTCATCGCCCCAATAAGAAACTTTGTGCAACTATGGTTAGATTGGATGAGGTGGTGGTCACCTTTAATCTTCAAGATTGTTCAATCATAGGTAGATTCATCGACGTGAATTTTTCAAGAAAGTGAATTATCAAGTGGGCACAAGAGAAATGGAGTTTCATGCACACGTTGAAATTCCTCTCAAAGGGTTTTGTTGTTGTCATATTTGAACAAAATTATGTGCTGCAAAATGAACCATTGCGATTGAATAACACCACATTTTTTTCATGCAAAATTGGAAACCTAATTTCAATCCTCTTTCCTATTCCTGGGCAATGCTCCTTGTTGGAACCACTTATAGAACTTGCCTTCGGAATATTGCTTGATTGAATGCTTAAAAAAATTAAGCATTTGCATCAACCACACTAACTCCATAGATAATTATTCCTATATTTACACCAAGATCTAGATTCTTTCTATTCACAAAATATTGTGACAAATCACTTTATTCACCTCAATTGGTGAATGGAATCATTTGGTGGAAGTTAAGGAAATTTTTCTATTTAAAGTGTAGGAGAAGGGAACATTTGGCAAAAAATTGTCCAGCCTTAAAGGAAACCAAATGGAAATGGGTCCCAAAGGCAAAAGAAAAAGTAACATTTAACCAAGGCCAAGTGGGAAAAGTGAGTTTTCAAAACAATTTCAATCTCAACTCAATTGGACAATCCCTAGGAAATAGTGATCATTCTATATCAATAGAAATCCCTTGGGAAAGAAGACATCTCGGTTGAGGAAGGAGACTCTGATGACCAGCCAAATTCAGAACATGAGTTGGATGAAGATTTGGGCATGATTGACTTCAATCAATGCCCAAAATCCTCAATGCAAATGTTAGGTCCAAGGAAAAATGTAGGAAGAAAATGAACAAGTAAAGGAGGAAAGTGGTATGTCCAAGGGCAATCAACAATAAAGAATTTTTGCCAAGATCTAAGGGAGGAGTCCCCTCCCTTAGAAAGCAATGAAGAAAACCTCCTAGAATGTTAGGGTGTTTAAGAAAATGAACAAGTAAAGGAGGAAAGTGGTATGTCCAAGAGCAATCAACAATAAAGAATTTTTGCCAAGATCTAAGGGAGGAGTCCCCTCCCTTAGAAAGCAATGAAGAAAACCTCCTAGAATGTTAGGGGCTTAAACACCCCTAACAAGAGGCACATGTCCAATCACCAAATTAATAATATGTTAGTCGATATAATAATTCTAGAAGAGAATAAATTAAAGCAATCCAAAGCAGAAAACCTCCTAGAATGTTAGGGGCTTAAACACCCCTAACAATAGGCACATGTCCAATCACCAAATTAATAAAATGTAGGAAGAAAACGAACAAGTAAAGAAGAGAGGAAAGTGGTATGTCCAAAGGGCAATCAACAATAAAGAATATTTGCCAAGATCTAAGGGAGGAGTCCCCTCCCTTAGCAAGCAATGAAGATAACTTCCTAGAATGTTAGGCGCTTAAACACCCCTAACAAGAGGCACATGTCCAATCACCAAATTAATAATATGTTAGTCGATATAATAATTCTAGAAGAGAACAAATTAAAGCAATCCAAAGCAGACCTCTTCTTTATTGCAAGGGGTGGAAAGGCACTTGTGTGGAAGCAATTGGAGCAAATGGTGGATCGGATGTCTTGTGGAATCATAATAGGGTGAAACTTTAAGTGCTCAATTCCTTCTCAAATTGGATGCTTCTAAAGGTTGGTAGTTTAATTTCAGAACTTTCTTTTTGTTTGATGAAATGTTTATGGTCCAATAAAAACATAAGATGAAGTGCAGTTGTAGAATGAAATAACTAATCACATTCTTCCCCGAGGAGATACCAAAGTCATTCTTGGAGGAGATTTCAAAGCAATCCTCTACTCCATAGAAAAGTGTGGGGCGCTTTGTAGCAATTCACAATCACAATTAGATTTTCAAAGGTTTGTAAGGGATGCAAATTTGTTAGATGTGCCAAAGAATGGGACATATACTTGGACCAACAAGAGATCAAGTTTCACCAACATTGTAGAACACTATGACCATTTTCTATATTCTAAAAAATTAGCTTCAATCCCTTCATCTTATGTTGTCATCAAATATGCCAAATATTGGGCTTTAATCATTTTCCCATAATGCTTTCAATATTAGAGAACAAACCACCTTCCAAATGTCAGTTCAAATGTAACACCCCTCTATTTTGCTCTTATGTTTAGATTACGATGCTTTGATATTTCGATTGTTTCTTATAGAGCGACATAGACCACATGTGTGATGTGACGTACCTTACTTGATGTTATACTTGACATGCTTTGATTAGAATAATGTTGGGTTATTATAACATGATTATTGCTCATGAGTTTTATTATTGATGGAACTGTCAATTTGGTGATACTGTATTGGTGAAGGGGACGGGATTGCATCACTCGCTTGCGAGCACCCTACGATTCCACAATTTCCTCTTCGCGGTGTGTTTTATGATGATTTTATATACATGTGCTACTGATGCCTTGGACACAAGTTTGTAGGTACATGACATCGACTCCACCTGGCTTCACAGGTCTGAGCGTGTCGACCCAACAGTATGTTGATTGGGAGATAGTAGCTAGGTTACCTGTGTCAGGTCTACACCCTAGCCACAGTATGTCGTCAGTCCATGTTCGGTATATTTGGTGGTCATGTGTACGTTTGCCTTGTTTAATGTTATTTAATTCTGCAAGGTTTATGTTATGGAAATAAATGTTAAATTATGCATTAAATGATGTTAGTATTTATTTAATTAATTTTCGATAATATTGATGTAAGCTTTCTATTTAATTTAATTAATTAAATTTAATTTATTTAGTAAAGCAATTTAATCCTTGTGGTTAAATTTATTTATTAAGTAATTAAATTAATTGATTAAATTATTTATTAAGTAAATAGTTAATAGAATTAAATTTATTTTGAAATCTAATTGTGATTTGAAATTATTGAAAAATGCAAAAAGACTTTGAGAAAATAAACGGGGGTTGTTAGAAGATATTTTTGATTTGCCAACAAGTTTTAGTTAATTAATTTGGGTTGTTGGGAAAATGAATTCCCGAAGGGAATCTTGGCTTTGGGTGAGGAAGCGGAAAGCTTCTTCACGGCAAAGGCACAAGATATTTTGTGTGTTGAAAATTTGCAAAAGGAAAAGGATTTGCTTGCTGTGGAAAAATTTGAAAGAAACTTTGTGTTGTAGAGAATTGTTGGGAATTATGCATTCTCATATTTGTTTTGGGAAAGATTACTATTGTAATTAGATTCAATTTCGTGCTCGGGAAATTTGGTTGCTTGGAAGAAGCCATGGAAGCTTTGTTGGAAGCTTTGGAGGAGGCTCAGCACCGAAAACTCCATTTACTCCAAAAGCTTTGTTGGAAACAAGTTCCTTTCTTAAAATCTTTGTCTTTGTTTAAGTTTTAAATGGAAGTTAATTGTTGTAGAAAATATTGTTGTGCTAGATCTGTTGTAGAAGCTTTTATTTGTTTAGGGAAAATTTTAAGGCTTCTGTGTTGGTAGTTTTGCCATGAGTAAATCTAGTGCCTCTATAGGAATCTTTTACAATGAAATCAAAGAGTAAAATCTGGGAATCCTCTATGGATTTAATAGTTAAAATCATTGGGAGAAAAACTAGAGGAAAACAATATGAGAATCAGGAAATTTTATTTTAAAGCCTCTGTGTAAATTATAGAAATCCTTTGTGTTGAGTCTTGTGGAATTCTTCTGTAGAAATTTATTGTCTAGGTCTTTTGAATTTATTTATCTATAGTGAAATTGAGGTCTAAGAGAAAAGATTTAAATTTGTTTACTTTAAATTATTTGATAATCTTTGTGAAAAGATTGAATCAACCATCTGTATTCTCTGAAAAGTTTGTAAATTCTTCCTGTAGGAAAGGAAATTATGAGAATTTGCCCAATTGGATTCTTCTTATTGATTTGATTATATATATATATATATATATATATATATATTTTAGGTAAGTTGTTACCTTGTGGGGTTAACTCCCAATAAAATTAATTTACTAAATAGGTATGTGTCCCAACACATGGTGTTCAATGTTTTACTAGTTAGCCAATGTGTCAAAAAAGTTAACCCTATTAACCAAATGCTAAGGCCTTGTAATGGAGTATATTTCCTTATTTTTGCCATTCCACTTTGTTGTCGAAGTCTTTTTTATTGCAATGACTCTTGTAGCATGCCTCCTGCGTCTTCCCACATGTCTTCCTCCAACGAAGATCCTCAGGTTTAGTGCTCTTGAAGCCCACTCATATCTTCGACTCACCGAATGAGGATTAGGGGGTGCCAGAGAAAGAAACAACATTGGACACGCTAGTTTACAGCTACAAATTTGTTGAGTATTTTGAAAAAATCAAGGAGAGACCAACCACGGGAAAGGATAAAAGGCATGAAAAGTTCAAGATTGGAGTCCTGTGTGACGGAAAGAGAAAGAAAAAACCTAAGAAGTTAAACTAAAGGAGAAAACTTAAAAATCAAAGTCTTTCCGCACAGACCACTTGTGACGGACATCAACCCAAACAGATGGTACGATAAACAGCCAAGAAAACATCCAAGGTGAGGGTGGAAGATACTGATGGTGGAAAACAAGGATGGGGGAAAGCCGATATGTTGGGGAGCTGGCTCCAGGAGGGAAGATGTGTGCATTTTTAAAGCTTGATAAAGTGCTAGATCAAAGGGTTAAGGACTGAGATGAACAGCATTGATCATCTGTTGATCCCACAGAATAAGATCGTTTAGGCCAGCCCATTTATTGGGATCTTCCTCAATGACGACAACACTATCCTGATTAACTCCATAGTTGGCCAATAGGTCCGTGGCTCCATTAGCTTCTCTATACACATGTGATAGTGTGAAATCCTCAAAATGATCTAGTAACTCCCATATCTTGTGAACCCAGGTCTTAAGTCTCCAGTTGGGAGTGTCTCTTCTCCTTATTGCCTGTATACACAATAGTGAATCTCCCTCCACATCTATTTTATCGATTCCTTTTTCTTTGCACAGCCATAATCCTGAAGCCAATGCCTCCATTTCTGCCTCATTGTTGGTTGCAATACCAACATTTTTAGATAGGGCCCATTTACAATTGCCTTCAGTGTCCCTGATTATACAACCTACCCCTGCTGGACCAAGATTGCATTTTGCTGAACCGTCAAAATTGAGTTTGCCTTTGCCTTGTTCAGGACATCTCCAAATTGTTCTCCTCCTTATTCATGCTTTGTCACTGAACTGTCCTTTGGGTCTTTTCAGTTTGTCCCACTTTTTTTGTATCTGCTCATCCCATTTAGTGAACTTGGTGCTTGACTTGATTTTGACTTTTGCATTCAATAGCTCACAAAGTCCTCCTATTTTTTGTGTTAATTTTGATGCTTCTATGCTCTTGTCTTGGAAAATCCTTCTATTCCTCTCTTTCCAAATTTGCCATGCAATCATTGAGGGGGCACTAATCCACAAGTCAGTCCAGAGGGCTTCTTTCCTTCCTCGAGGCCAACTTTCCAGCCATTCTCTGAGGTCTTCTTGTCTAGCCCCCGACCACCCTAGAATATCTTGGAACCAATCCCAACATTCCTTTGCGTATGGACACTCAAATAGAAGATGATTAATTGATTCACTGTCTTTGCAGCACATTATGCATCTACTTGGTCCATGTATGCCAATAGTCAATAGTTTGTCCGCAGTTAATATACTTTTGTGAAGTGTTGTCCATAAAAAGGCTCCAACCTTTGGTAGTACTAATGGGTGCCAGCATAGCTGACTCGGCCAAGTCCTACCTAATTGAATTTCCTTTTGGATCTGATATCCCAATCTGACCGAGTATTCTCCCGATCATGCACCACACCAGATAATCTCATCCTCTCGCTCTGTTAGAAAGATTCTTTTGCTCTCAAGTTCTCGTTTGAGGATAGCTTTAGTAGCACTTGGGCTTGGCATAGTTTATGTATTTATCCATTTATTTTGATTGCCAAATTTGGGGGTATCGATACTTATTGTGTAGTATTAATTTAATATTTTCTTAAAAAAAAAATTCATTATCGGAATCAATGTGAAAGTCGTACTGTGAATTGAAATTTGCATGCATCAAAGGGCTTATTGTTTTTATGCAAAGATTATTTAAAGGTATGGGGGTTTGGCTGGGAGACTGCTCTCCACAACCACCCCCAATAGGAGGCGGCTGGGGAGAGCAGCGGCCTCCACAATCGCGCTCCCAATGTGGGGGTTCGGCTGTGGGAAGGCACAGCCTCCCCTCATACTTACCCGCCCCTCTCCACAGGCTTATAAAGTTTGACATTTCATGTGAACAAAAACAGCGAACTCTTAATTTTGTCCACCTTGGATAGTAAATTAGATTTCGATTGGTATATGTTATTTAATATTAAAATGCATATAGAATATGATATATACATATACATATATATATATATATAGAATATGTATATAGAATATGATATATACATATACATATATATTATATTTAATATACATATGTTTTTGGGAAATTAATTATTAAATGGTTTTATTTTGAATAAAACAACGTATTATTCTGTAAAATTGTTAGTATATATATTTAATGTATATATATTAGTATATATATATATATATATATATATATATATATATATATTTGAGTTATGTATATATTGCATGAATATATACAAGTAAAATGTATATTTAATGATTTTTAATTAATCAGTTGCATGCAATTATGTTCAATTGAAAATTTAAGAAAGAAGAGAATATTTTATTTGCATGGCAGTTTTTAGGGAATATGGGTATTTTTAATAAATTGAGGGAAAATATCATTTTATTAAAATAATTGAGGAAATGAATAATTTGATAAAATTTTAAAAAATTCTTCTCTAAGATTATAAAGGGCTTTTTAATTAGTTAGTGAAGTTGGCAATTTATTTTAAATGCTTTCTACCAATTGAAGATGGATTTAGTAAAACCAAACATTAGGTTTATTTAAATTGTGTTGATTGCCCTTTGTAATTATTTCCTCTGTGTTCTTGTTTGGCGAAATGGGATTAAGTGTCTTTAATTGTAAGTCCTCCAGGGAGATCCTTAGAGGATTGGGGGTTGTCGATTTGTGATGTCAACCATTTGTATTTCCCTTGGGTAGTGCACGAAGTCGGATTTGTAGGTTACCCGGTTTCCACGAACAGGGAATTTGTGCCTCCTTGAATGGAGTGGGTTTGTTATGTGTGTGCCTCCAGTGTATGGAGTGGGTTTTGGTATATGTTGCCTCCTTGGATTAGAAGTAGATTGTGTGATTGGTTCCTCCTTAGTTTGGAGTGGCTATGTTCTACGTGTGGATCGTAGGAGAGTGGTTCTAGATGGGGGTCGGGATCTAGAAAGATCTAATGGGTTAACTCATGTACCTTGTGTGACACTTCTCCTAGGTAAGCATTATGTATGGTACACTGTTGTGTCAATTCATTTAACTCTAGAAGCATTGTACTTTTGAGTGGGTTGTGTACTAGTTATGATAAGTTCAGCTTTGAGTCAACCTATGTCTAGAGGTAGTAGGATGACCATGTATCCTTGTTACTATCTCCTAGCATGGGGGAGTGGCCTTCAGGTACCACTTGGTTGGGAGGAACGTGCGCTCTACACCGTTGGGTCCCCCTTGATCTTCAGTTCGTGATGGCGAGGTTTTCCAGTGGAGAGCTCGCAATGGTATCCAGTAATTAATTTATGCTTTGTATTTATTTCAGTTTAGCTCATGTAATTATTACACCTCATTTGTATTTGAGGTGGATAATTGTATATGTAATCACATTTATATGTTGTACCTCATTCGGGGAATGAGAGATGTAATCCTATTTATTAAGTTAATGTTATGTGACATCCTATTGTATCTTTTATTGTGATGTTGTAGTTTATCATGCATAAAATGTATGTGTACTTAATTCCTTATGTAATTAAAATGCTTTATATGTGAGTAATGTGTATGTTATGGTTTTAGCTTGTCTCGTTTCCTTAGAGGCTGTTGTGAAGTGTTGTGCATCTTCCTTGTTAATAATGCACTTTTAAGAAAAAAAATTGTACGCTTCCGCGTTGTGTTGTAACTTCCTCTAGGGTTTCGTGGCGGGGCATTACATCAAATCTGAGTGAATGTGGTTTAGGAGAGAAATCTTAATGGAATCATTTCAAACCTAGTGGTTGGAGGCAACGCATCAAAAGAGATCCAAGATGCTTAATTTATCCTAAAAGTTACAAGATTTAAAATTACAACTCAAAGAATGGAACAAAGCTCCTTCAAAAATATATTCGAGGAGAAGATCAAAATTGAGGAGTTGGAATACCTGAATCAAAAATTGAAGTCTTATGGAATGATGCAAGGGGATTATCACAAAGAGAAAGACCTAATGTCGTAGCATGCAGAAATTTTAGCCAAAGAAGAAATCTATTGGAAGTCAAAACCAGAGAGACATGGTTGGAAAAGGGGACTTAAATACAAAATTCTTCCACAATGCCTCAAAAATAAGAAGTCAAAACAGAACTGAAAGTATATATTTGGCTAAGGAGCATCTATTTAACAAATGTAGCAAAAATATAAAATGAGGTTGTTCTTTTCTTTCAAGAACTTTTGGCACGAAATGGGGCTTTGTAAGCACAAGGTATGAACTCATTGCTGGAAAATATTCCCAACATAATAAAGGAAGAAGATAATGAAATGCTAATGGCCCCTATATCAAAGATGGATGTAAAACATGTGCTTCAATTACACCCAAACAAAGCTCTCGAGCCGGATGGTTTCCCTACATATTTTCATCATACGTTTTGGAGTATCATTGGCAAGGATGTTTAGGACATGGTAGAGGACTCGAGGAAATCTAGAAATATTTTGAAGGATAAACAACACCAATATCACACACATTCCAAAGAATTTGGATTCAATTTCCTTTGCAAACCTTCGCCCAATCTTGCTATGCAACACAATTTATAAAATCATATCAATGTGATAGCTAACAGGTTGAAGTTGGTTCTCCCCCAAATCATCTCCTCTTAACAAAGTGGCTTTACCCCTAGCAAGAATATAACTGCTGAAATTAAAGTTGCCCATGAAGCTCTACATTCTATAGTCAGTTTCAATCAAAAACGTATGGTGATAAAGATGGACATTAGCAAAGCCTATGATCAGGTAAGTTGGTGTTTCTTGATGCGAGTGCTAAAAACATTTGTCTTGGGAAAAAATGGCTCAAGTGGAGCTATCGCTATATTTCTACTCCAAGATTTTTGATTATTGTCAATGGAATCCTTGTGGACTTTTTGAAGCAATAAGCAGCCTTAAACAAGGTGATCTGATCTCCCAATTCCTATTTGTGATAATGGTTGAAGCTATGGGCAAAGCAATAAGAGAAAAACCCTAGATAGAAAGGAGCTTGTATTGCTTAACCTAACATTACTAGCTCTATGTGGGGTCATGCGCTTGTATCTCAAACAAGTCTCAAATGCTACTATAGCCTTAGGAGCATTACTTCGGATAGGTTTTGACTTAGCAAACTATAAGTATAAATGTAATTTAATTGCTACAAATTTACTTGGAAAAAAGTCAAAAAAAAATTTAAAAGAAAAAAACTCTTCCATCCAATATGCCCCAAAAAGATTTTCATCTTTTTGTTTTTTAAAACTAGAGTAGGCATTCGAGAGTAGTGCCCCTTGTGGGGGTTTGGGGTGAGCACCCCCAATGGGGCCGAGGGGCAACACCCCTCGTGTGGTCTAAGGGCAGCACCCCTCACATGCTCCCTATTGCAATATAAGATATGTCAAGGGGCAGAGACCCCACCACCAAGCCCAAAATAAAGCCTTTGAGATCACACAACGCATTCCATTTTTCATAATTTTATCACTTTCAAACATCCTCCAAAAGTCCTCCGATAACTTCATTTTCCATCTTTTTGTTAGTTTTTTCTTCTTTTTTTCTTTTTACCTATCATGGCCGAGTCTACCCCTCAAGACTCACTAGGTAATCGGATCAGAAATCCCCAAAACTTGTTTAGTGCCACCTACTTCGAGACTTGTCAAGTCTTGGTGAGTTCAAGAGGATCTTGTAGCTTTGATATATATATATATATATATATATATATATATATTGAATGCAATATAGAAAATTCATGACAGGACAACCTAACCTTCTCTCTCCCCAACAACAAGAAAGGCTTCGGGAACTTAGGGAATGAGTAATGTACCTATTGCATAAGATAAATTAGGAGAGAAAAATCATGGCTCCTTGAGTCCAATCTTAAGTTCCTAAAGCTGCTCTTATTGTTGGGGAGAGAGGTCAGGTTGTCCCACCATATATATAATATATTACACTCAAATAAAGGAGACAAATGTAAAAATACATAAGAAATAGACATTCATGTCGCACAATTTTATGCAAAGCAAAAATTTGAACTTCTTTTGCAATTTCGATGAAGGATCCTAATGGCTCAACAAAGAACATTCTAATGCAGAAAACTAATGGGAACACAAGAGACGAAGCCCATTCCACTCTCCATTCTTAAAGCATAAACAAAAAGAGAGATGCCCTAACAAAGATAGAATTGAAACATACCAAGAGAAGGAAGAATTAGAGATCAAGATATTTTTTCAAAGCAAAGAAGTTAAAATTTGCAACGAAAAACTAGGTTGCACAGTAGTCATTGGAAAACTCATGGGACTTTAGGCAGCTCAAGAAAAATACATGATTGAGTTAAAGAGAATTGGAAAGATTGCCAATTCTTAAAATTCATCCCAAAAGGCTTCATTGCTGAATTTACATGAGGGCAATCGAGATAATATTATGCAACAAGGACCATGGATGAGGGCGAATGCAAGATTACATATCCAAAGATGATGCCTGAATTTTGATCCCTTATCATCTCAAATATCCGACATCCCTGTACGGATCTGCTTATACAATTTGCCAAAAGAATGTTTTGACAAGTGAAGATTTAACTCAAACTGCAAATGGTCTCGGTCAATTCCTCAACATGGATGAGAAAGTGATACAAGGAGAGTCAAGAATTTATGCATGTATATTTGTTAGAAGAAACAAAAGTCCACTCCCAAACACTTGTCATTTTAGAATCAAAAACAAGGACATGGAAACAATGTGTGGATGTGAAGATTTAGAAAATCATATGTGTGCTACAAAAGCCAATCCCATAAAGAGTTAGAATGCAAATTCAAACAGAAAAGGAAATGGTATGGAAATGGATTGAAAGAAATAAGCCCCCAAACATTTCCAAGCATGACACACAACCTTCACCCTCCCAAACAAGAAATTAAAATTAATGAATGGCCAGCAGCAAGATTTAACAAACACCCTTTCAAATCAATCCAACACTTAAGAAAACCCAATTGCAAATGAATCAATGTTGATGCCTACCAAATTTCTAGAGGATTGAGCAAATCAATTTTCAAATTTTAAGGAAATTGTACCATATATGGAAAAACTTATAGCTAACTCAAAGGCCAATGATTCCATGGAATTCAAAGATGATGAACCATGGATTGAATCAAAAAATGAAGACAATAACTTAGACATTGTCAGCCCAAGATGCATAAGCCAATTGCTTCCACCATCAAGGCTAACATTGCTTCTAATAAAAGAAAAGGTCCCAAACCAAATAAGGATAGAATGGAAGAAAATGTGTTATTTGGGGGTCAATCATCAACAAACCAATATTTGTTGAATCTATAGGGGAGGAAACCTCCCTTAGAGTGCAACGAAGATCGCCTTTTGGAATGTTAGACTTTATGGTCTCCTTGATTGGTTTCCTTGATCAATGAAGGTAAATGGAATCCTATCGGTACAAAATTGGTAGGTAATTAAAATCCAAAGTTTACACACAAATCAAGTTTTCACACCATTCAATGTCTATGAACCGATTAAGACAAGGACAAGTTATTCTTTTGGAACCCAATGTCCTTGTCTATCCACACTTTTAACTCATGGCCAAATCATAATTGGCAAAGACTTCAATACAATTGTTTCCTATACTAATAGAAAAGGGGCTTAGCAAGGGCGACTCAATCCCAAAGAGACTTTCAAAATTTTGTATGAGATGTTGATATCATCCCCAAGAATGGACAATACACATGGACCAATTGAAGGCTTGGCTTAAATAATATTGTTGAGAGGATTGACAAATTAATGCATAATGCTTTATGGCTACATTCTCCTACAATTTAGAACTGATGATTATTTCAACATCTAGTTCCAACTACTATGCATAACCAAAGGGTCTTGGAGCATGGTATGTTCTAAGAGGATTTCCTCAAAGAAAAGGAATTTAGGACCTAATATGAAAAAATTCTAGTTAGAGACAAAATCTTTTGGAAATCCAAATCTAGAGAAACATGGCTATAGGCAAGAGACCTTAACACTAGCTACTTCCGCAATACCACAAAGGTTCACAAGGCACGAAATGAAATTGATTCAATCTAGAGTTAGGGGTTAGGATAGAAGTATAATCGCAAACCCAAAAGACATACAAAAGGATGCAATAAACTTTTTGAAGAACTACTTTCTTGCAAGAATGCTCCTAACCTTAGAAACAAAGAGACAATCCTAGACAATATTCCTAAATTGGTCAACTAAGATAATAATGAGATGTTAATGGCTCCCATAATGGAATAAGAGGTTAAATTGATGGTTTCCCAATTTGATCCCAATAAGGCTCCAAGGCCCAATTGATTCCTAGCTATTTTCTTTAAAAATGTTGAGCCACGATTGGCAAGGATGTTTGGAAAGTTGTCAAGAAAATTAAATAAGATCCTACAAGAATTGAATATGACCAATATTGATTTGATTTGAAAAAAATATCAATCACGAAATTTGCTAATGACTATCATATCCTTTTGCAACACAATGTACAAAATCATATCAAAAGTAATTGTGAGCATACTCAAATTACTTCTCCCTATTATCATTTCAAAAGAGCAAAGTGGCTTCATGCTAATAAGTTGACCATTGATGAAATCGTCATTGCACATGAAACAATCCACTCCATTATATGCTCTAAGTAGAAAAGCGTGGCAATCAAGTTAGATATAAACAAAGCATACAATCATGTGTGCTAGAGATTTCTCATTAAAATTCTAGAAATATTTGGTTTCAATAGAGCATGGCAAGAATGAGTCTTTAGTTGCATCTCCACTCCCAAGTACTCAATACTAGTTAATGGGAGTCACTTTGAATTATTTGAGGCAACTAGAGGCCTCCATCCAAGGGATCCAATATCTCCTTTTCTCGTTGCCATAATGGCAAAGGCTTTGGGAAGATCAATCAAGGCAACATCCAAAACTAATGAACAGTGAGTTGTACATGTTGCACAAGGTTTGGACCCATTGACATACCAGCAATTTGCAAATGACTCTATACTATATGGGGATGCAAGAATAGAAGAAGCAAGAACTATCAAAACAACTTTGGATGGGTACACAACTATGTCATGGCAAATCATCAATCAAGGAAAATTGAACATCTTCTTCGACACTAAATCAGCTACTCAAAGATAGACATTTGAACTCCTAGGTTTCAGCATTGGGAAAATTCCCAACAAATATCTCAAGGTACCATTATTCAGGGGAGTAGTAAGAACAATGCTATGGGATGACACCATTAATTCATGCCAACCAAAAGTGGAGTCATGGAAGGGAAAATGGCTTACATTAGAAGGAAAATTTATGATGATCAAAGTAGTGATTTCAGCCATTTCCATCTGTATGATGTCTTGTATACAATGCACGAGGAAAGCTAACAATAGTTTGGTGGGCATCATTAAAAAAATTCTATGGGAAGGATCCAATGATCTAAGAAGAATCCTATTGACTAGTTGGGGCATTACTTGCAAAGACAAATTTGTTGGAGGTGTAGGAATTGAAAGTATCAAAAAACCAAAACTCCACTCTTGAAGGTACCCAAGCCCCCAAAACAATTGCCATTCAAGCATAACATACACACATACAGTGCTTGTACCCAATTCTAATTCAGTTACTTAGGGCTTAACTAATGAAAATCTTACAAGAATTGGCCAAATATAAATCTAGACTCCTTCATCCTGCATATATCTCCTCTTCTATGCCACTACCCACAAATGAAAATTTTAGAAAATTTGGCTAGACATAAATTTGCAGCTATGAGAATATGCCACAATTTAAACTTGCAAAGAAATCTGTCAATAACAATAATAAATGGATGTTTTTGCCATGAACTAGACATTTGCTTACACTTACATACCGACCTATCAAGGTGAAGAGAAAAAATGAGCTTGGATTGAGTTATTAGCCATTTTTTATATTTTGATGTCAATCAATATTTTTGCTCAAATTCAACTCATCTGGGGATCATTCAGACTTCAACAAGTATTTCAAAGAGTTGGGGAGTAGTGCAACAATGGCTTCTAAAACAACCAAGTAATTACAAAAGGGGTCATATTAGACTATGAAAAGCTATTGAATGGGTCATCAGATGTAATCATTATAAGATTTTCATTTCATAAAAGAGAAGTGTTCCACGAGGACGCGTCCCCCCCCCCCCCAAAAAAAACCCTGTGCTTCTAAGACGAGGACGTCTTGGAGACTTGGGGGGCCATCCCTTAGCCACCAAAGTCGTCATCTCCGAAATGCCATTGGGACATCCTCGAGACGTTTGGGGGACTCCTAGGAGTCTTCTAACCCTCTCGAGGATGCCCAGGAGTCTCCTCCAACCATATAACCAAAAAGCAATTTTTTTTAAGAAAATCAAAATTTTCTTTGAACTCCATGCCCAAGGTTGAACCCTAATGGCCTATGGGCTCCACCCAAACCCCACAAACTCTATAGAATTGCCTCCTATCCTCATTTTAATTCACAAAAACAAATCAACAAGAAGCTAATAGTTTGAGTGTGAGAGTGAGAGCTCCAAATGTAAGGTGAAAGAGTGAGAATGAAGAGCAAGAGGGTTGAGGAGGACCAAGAAGAGGAGTGACACCAAGTAAATGTTCACTTCAAAATTCAAATGTTCAAAACTTGTTTGCCAAAGTTTCATTTGTAATTCTTATACTTATACATCTTTTTATAATTATCTTTTCAAGTACTATATGTATTTAAGTGCCACCCCCCGTCATCCCCATATTTAGGCCCTTGCTCCCCCCGTCCCGATCCCCACATCCCCGCGTCTCCCCATCAGGAAACTCCATGGAACTATGTAAAGAGTGTCTAAGTTGACAAGGAGGTCAATATTAATCTACTTTTCTCTTCAAGGAAACATTTTTTAATTCCATATAGTCTTTTACTTTAACAGTCATTATGATATGAATTATTGTGACTCGTCTAACAATTCTATATCTAATCATATCTCCTCAATTATTGCTGTCTAAGTTACCGGTTTGGGTTTGGGTTTGGGTTCATGTCCGTGTTCAGGTTCAGGTTTGGGTTCGCAGGTTCACATACATGGATACGTAAAAGAGTATCTAAGTTGACAAGGAGGTCAATATTAATCTACTTTTCTCTTCAAGGAAACATTTTTTAATTCTATATAGTATTTTTGTTGATTTAAGATAGCATCGGTCAGATATAAATGATGATTGCATTTATGCATCATCATCATTTATATTTAATCGAACTGCTCTTAAAATATAATGTCTACAAATAACTTATTCGGATTTCAGATGATGATAGAAATTCATGAATAAATAAATAGAACCTTAAATCATTTGATTGCTGCTTGTTAAAGCAAGATTATTGGTCAATTAATAACCACCAAATTTGCCAAGGGGAGCTTGCGCGCTCAAGGAACACGTCCTCTCATGACACGCATCTCCTTAGGGCGTGTCTTCTCCCATGATATAAATGGGAAATCAATCTTCTATCTTGCATCATCGAAATATATAAATGTTCTGCAATCAAAAGATTTGAAATACAAGAATAAAATCTGACTTAGAATACTTGCACAAAATTTCAAAGTTAGAATTTCCATAGATCCTTTTAGGATACAATTTGATAAGATTTGATTAACATATACATGGTATCAGAGCCAAGTTGAGTGAATCAAAATCAAATCTAGATATCAGATTACTTAGAAAAATCGTATTTTTAAGAAATCAAAATTCACATCACATTCTTCATAATGTCAAGTGTGATCAGATTTGAAGATCGTCTTGAAGGAGCAAACAACTTCACATCATGGAAATTCAGAATCATGATGATTCTTAAAGAAAATAAGTTAGACTCATTTGTGAGAGAAAACAAGAGGGAACCAGAGGATGATCCAAAGAAAACTCAATGGATTGAGAACAATGAAAAGGCCATGAAAATCTTAGTAGATGCAATTAGGGACCATATAGTACCCATTCTAGCAAAACATGAAATTGCATATCTAATGTTCAAATCCCTTGAGAGCACCTTTGAAATAAACAACACCAGTAGGACTCTTGCATTAAAGAGGGAAATCAACAATGTCCAAATAAACAAAGGAGAAACTATTAATGCATACTTCATGAGGATCATTAAACTAAGGGATCAATTATCTACAATTGGATATCAAATTGATAGCAAAGAGTTAACACTAATTGCACTAGGAGGCCTACCAAACTCATGGGAGTCATTTGTTCAAGGAATAAGTGCGAGATCTAAACTCCCCAAGTTTGATAGGCTAAGAACAGACTGCCTACAAGAGGAAACAAGACTCTCAACAAAAGAACATAGATGAAGACATTCATGTGCTCAACACAACATCTAATAAAAGGAGTAAGAAAAACTCCTATAGGAAAGGATCTTTTAAAAGAAAGAGAAATTCCTATGGAAAAAGATCATTCAAGAAGAAGAAAGACATGTTTCAAGTACAATGTTTTAGATGTGATCAATATGGGCACTATGCAATGAAGTGCCCTGACAAATCAAAACAACAAGCATCTTTTGCTAAAGTAGGAAAGTCAAATTCAAACCATGATTCTGAGAAATTTGTATTCTATTCAGCCTTATCAAGTCAAGTATCTAAAAATATCAACAACTGGGTAATCGATAGTGGTTCTTCGAGGCACATCACAGGCTTCAGAGAACACTTAGACACTATTACTGAAGAGACTAATGAAGAAGTAACTATTGGGGATGATTCCGCACATCCTGTAAAAGGGGTTGGAACTTGCTCCATCAAATTGAAATCTGGTTTCTCCCTTCAACTCACTGGAGTTGTATTCATACCTGGAATAAAGAGGAATCTAATATCCATCTCTGCTCTTGAAGACAATGGATATAGGGTTACCTTTATGGATGGGAAAGTTCTGGCATGGCCTAAGAACTCAACTATAAAGAAAGCTCAAACCATAGGTATAGGACAAGGTTATCTTTATAAACTCTGCACTGAAGTCAAGCAAGCCCTTACCCTTGATACTTCTGATTCAAATGAAATTTGGCACAAAAGATTAGGACACCTCCATTTTCGTGCCCTACCCTATGTGGAAAAACTAGTAACACGATTGCCTAAGTTAAAACCAACTCATGAAGGAGCTTGTAAAGGGTGTGCCCTAAGAAAGAATACAAAGGGATCCTTTCACAATAGCTTAAGTAAAACCAAAAATGTGTTAGAACTGGTTCACTCTTATTTATGTGGATTGTGGACCCATGTTTGTACCCTCCATGGCAAGCTTCCTATACTATGTTATATTTATAGATGACTTCTCTAGGAAGACCTGGATTTATTTTCTTAAGTGTAAAGAGTCGATAGAAATCCTTAAAAGGTTCAAGGAGTTCAAAGCTCTTACTGAAAATTTCCCAGGGATGAAAATCAAAATCCTAAGGATAGACAATGGAAAAGAATACACCTCTGAAATCTTTAACGAATTTTGCAAGAATGTTGGGATTAAGAGGGAGTTTACAGTAGCTTACAACCCTCAACAAAATGGTGTTGCTGAAAGGAAAAATAGAACCATTGTAGAAGCTGCAAAAGCAATGTTACTTGACCAGAACATAGAATCCTCCTTCTGGGTAGAAGCCTCTAGAACTCTTCTCTACATCCAAAATAGATGTCCACATTCTCATCTAGATGACAAAACTCCTGAAGAAGCATTTACTGGCTTAAAACCTGATATTAGTCACTTTAGGATTTTTGGTTGCCCTATCTATATTCATGTGCCCAAAGAGAAGAGATTCAAACTAGAACCTTCCAAAAAGAAAGGGGTATTTGTGGGATATAGTGAAACCTCCAAAGCCTACAGGATATTCATACCCGAGCAAAAACAACTTGAATTGAGCAGAGATGTCATCTTTGAAGAAGACATTGCGTAGAAAAGGGCAAGAAGTTCAAGTGAGATAGAAACTTATTCCCCTAGAGTATTAGAAGTGGAACCAACTCCTGAGATTCAGAGGGAATATCCTGAGGAAATACCAAATGAACTTCATTCTACTTCAAATGAGAATACAAATGACAACAGCAAGAAGAGGCCACTTTGGGCTAGAAAGATGATCAAAGAAGCTGAGAATCATGCAGCACCCAAAGGAACCTTTAGGTAAAGTAAAAGACCCAAACAGTTCTCAAGCTATGTTGCTCTAATGAATGACATCATAAATTCAGAACCCGCCAATGTTACAGAAGCCTTCAGACATCAAGTATGGAAGGACGCTATGACGGAAGAGTATCAGTCCATTCTAAAAAATGATGTATGGGATATAATGCCTAGACCAAAAGAGAAATCTGTTGTCTCTTCTAAATAGCTCTTCAAATTCAAAACATGCTGCTGATGGCAGTATAGAATAACATAAGGCACGTTTTGTGGCCAGAGGTTTTTCACAAAAGGAAGGCATTGATTATGAAGAAACATTTGCACCTGTTGCCCGTTACACATCTGTGACGGCAGTGATAGCCATTGCAGCAGCTAAAGGCTGGAAGATCCATCATATGGATGTGAAAATTGCCTTCCTAAATGGGACCATTAAAGAGGAAGTCTATCTAGAACAGCCTGAAGGTTTTGTGATACATAAACCCGACTCAAATGTATGCAGACTAAAGAAAGTTTTGTATGGACTTAAACAGGCTCCCAGGGCCTGGTATGAAAGAATTGACAGCTACCTCTTAGGACTAGGATTTTCCAAAAATGGTGCAGACCCAAATCTTTACTTTAAGGTAATTAAAGGTGATATGTTAATAATTATTTTATATGTTGATGACCTGCTGATAACAGGAGAAGATCACCTCATTGCTCAAGGAAAGAAGGATCTAACTTCAAAATTTGACATGAAAGACTTGGGCATCTTACACTACTTCCTAGGTTTGGAAGTATGGCAGAAATCAGATGGCATTATACTAAACCAAGGGAAGTATACTATTGATATTCTAAAGAGATTTGGAATGTTGGATTGTAGACCCATGTCTACACCTATGGAAACCAACCTTCACAAACTGAAAGAAGCAGCAGCAGAATCCAAGTGTGCAGATTCAACCCTATATAGACAAATGATTGGATCCTTGATGTACCTGGTTAACACCAGACCTGATATTTGCTATGCAGTGAATGCTCTTAGCCAGTTCATGTGTGAGCCAAAGGAAATTCACCTTATGGCTGTGAAACATCTATTGAGATATCTTCAAGGCACTATTGGATATGATCTTCTTTACAGAAATGACCAACTAGATCTACATGGATACTCTGATTCAGATTGGGCTGGAAGTGTAACCAATCGGAAAAGCACATCAGGATGTTGCTTCAGTTTAGGATCGGTTATGATCTCTTGGATCGGCAGAAAACAGTCTTCAGTAGCACAAAGCTCGACAGAAGCTAAATACCTTGCAGCCTCTATGGGAGCAAGAAAAGCAGTATGGCTCTGAAAACTGCTTGTGGGACTCTTTGGTGAACCCTTGAATCCTACTATCATTCATTGTGATAATCAGAGTTGCATTAAACTCTCTGTAAATCCAGTATTCCAGGATAGATCTAAGCATATTGAGATCCCCTACCATTATGTAAGAGACATGGTAGAAAGGAATGTAATCCAGTTGGTTAGTACAAATGATCAAACAACAGACATTCTCACCAAACCTCTCTCCAGAGTCAAGGTTGAACACTTCAGGAAGAAACTTGGTATGGTTGAAATGTAATTTGATATTATGTTTGAAATTCATATTGTTTAAAAGTTGTACTAATATTTTAAAGATGTTTAATGTGTAAACTCTTTTGTCATGTGTGTGACTCCATGACTTTATGGGCCCTCTCCCCCTGTGTGCATTATTGAAAGGTGACGATCTTTCTAATAATGAACACTTGTATGTGACATTGTAAAGTGACAACTCTACAATGATGAGTTGAACTATCATGATAGATATCATGGGACTTGATATTTGTGGACATGTCATGATAGTATCTCTTGGACACTTTGATGGATATCATGGGACTTAATGTCATTTGAAGATCATTGTGATCCTTAAGAGATAATCATGGTGGATAATTATATATCCGTGGATATGCCATGAATTATTATGGTAGACATCATGTGACTTGATGTCAGTGCACATACCATAATGAAGATGTGTTATGAAGAATGTCATGTGACTTGACAATATTGAGAAAACATATCATATCTTCGATATCACGTGTGAAAGTGATATCTCCACTTATTTGTTTTTGAAATATCTTCCCTAGCTAAGAGGGAGTGTTGATTTAAGATCAGATATAAATGACGATTGCATTTATGCATCATCATCATTTATATTTAATCAAACTGCTCTTAAAATATAATGTCTACAAATAAGTTATTCGGATTTCAGATGATGATAGAAATTCATGAATAAATAAATAGAACCTTATATCATTTGATTGTTGCTTGTTAAAGCATGATTATTGGTTAATTAATAACCACCGAATTTGCCAAGGGGAGCCCACACGCTCAAGGGACACGTCCTCTCATGAGACGCGTCTCCTTAGGGCATTTCTTCTCCCATGATATAAATGGGAAATCAATCTTCTATCTTGCATCATCGAAATATATAAATGTTCTACAATCAAAAGATTTAAAATACAAGAATAAAATCTGACTTAGAATACTTGCACAGAATTTCAGACTTAGAATTTCCATAGGTCCTTTTAGGATACATTTTGATAAGATTTGATTAACATTTACACTTTTGCTTTAACAGTCATTATTGTTGATGATAATATGCAGCCACGTGATGAATACGATCAGATCGATTTTGAAGAATAAATTTAAATATAGCCTGAAGACTATTTAAATTTATATAGTTGATTTAATTAAAGAGGCCTTCATTCATTATGATTAAAAGTTGAGATATTAAAAGTCACAATAAATATATATTATTTAATTTAAAGAAGCCAACTTTATTGAGAATCACGCCCCTTTAGTAAAGTCATGTTTCTTCCTTGAGGCCGACTTCTCGATGAAGAGCCACATCCTTCCAAAGTAATATGTATATGTACTTGATGGTTATCCTTCATTTGTCATAAAGTCATTCAGCAGTTGTTCAAGAAGAAGTTTGCATTATTGCAGCAGATCAAGTATTTCATACAGCAGATTGTTTTAAGGAGAAACATATTGTTGTTCATTCGCATCTAGGAGAGGTGTTGTTCTTTGTACTAAAAGAGACCTTGTGTTAGGTCTGAGTTGTAAGCAGATTTCTGCTCTTATTTGCATCAATATATAAGAGATATATTGGCTGGGTCTTTCTCCCTCAGGTTGGAGGGTTTTCCCAGAGTATTGGCTGTGTTCTTGTGTTGAATTTGAATTAAATTTCTGTGCTATTAATCTGATCATAAAACTAACAATTATGATATGAATTATTGTGACTCGTCTAACAATTTGGTATCTAATCATATCTCCTCAATTATTACTGTCTAAGTTACCAGTTTGGGTTTAGGTTTGGGTTTGGGTTCATGTTAGGGTTCGGGTTCGGGTTTGGGTTCGCAGGTTCACATACATGGATACAGCAAAAAAAAAAAAGAAGGTTGACTTCATTTTGGGATTATCCATAAAACTTTACAAGAAACACATAAAAATCATAAATATATATATATATATATATTTGCAGCCTAAAAACAGGAATTGAGTTTAGAATACAACATAGCATCATATTATAAACAAAACCACCATAAAAATTAAAATATTACTTCAATGTCAATTTTTCAAGCTTGAATGTCATGATAGACATTCATTGCATATCAGCAAAATTCGTTCTCAGGAATAAATCAGCAAACCAAAAGATTTTTTTTGTCAAAGAATTAAGTTTTAATTGAAAAAAACATATTTTCAAAAACTGCAGGATAACCAGCTGCTTTTTATTTTAAGTCATTTTAATTGCATAGAGATACATAGAAAGCAAAATAAAAATTAAAGTTTACCACACGCATTTTGGCATATAGATCTTGTCATTTATGTTCATATCGCCATTTACATTACATTTCACAATGCATTATACATGGTGCATAAATGATACTGCATAGCAATAGTTCCAAATTTTTTATTACAATAAAAAAGAATAAATCATAACCAAAAACACTGAAAAGTAATTCACCATTTAGCATTACAGTTTGGGCTGTTCGGGTAAAAACAAGCCCTAACCCTAACGCTAAACATTGAAAATAAATTAGCATTTAGGGTTGGGATTTAACAATCATGCAAAAAGAGGGCATAATTTTAAATTTATTTTTAATTAAAAAAAAAAAAAATAGAAAAATTTCGTTAATAATTCTGAACCTGAAAGATGAAATCTCAAAAAACAAAGATCTAAAAATCATCAAATGATAACTGAAAAACAAGTTGAAATCTTACAGCTTGTGTCCTAGAGCCCTGAAAATCTCCAAACTGGCTCAAAAATGCTCTAACTCCTCCACAATGTCCCATGCAAATGTAAAAAGACATTAAAACAATATTTTTAAGTCCCAAAATTCCAAATCCAGCTAGAAAATGTTCTCATTTGTCAAAAAAAAAATCCAATGCAAACACAAAAAGAAACAAAACAAAACAAAAAATTTATGTCCAAAAAATCACCCAACTCATTAAAAATTGGTTAAATGGGAGATTAATCAGTCAAACACATGATTTTTGACCACTCAGACAAATTTACCCCAAAATTTTCATGATTTTTCTTGTAAAAATCATCAAAAAATTTGTGTGGGCCAAGTCATTGTTTAAATCACAGTTTTCAAGGTCAGAAAATTGGCAAAACTGTAATTTCACAATTACTCACAAAATTCTTTTGAAGTTTTTGCTTCTATGATTCATTGTTCAATATTAAAATAATTAAATCAGCTATCAGTGTCATATGTTCATCACAAAGATCATCATCATTAACATTAGATAATAATAGTTTTATTTTATTTAATCCACAAGAATCAGACAATTTTCAACCAAAGGATCAAAGTCGCCTCATTGAGAAAACAAAAACTCATGGTGGGAACATGAATCATTTGATGACAGGTGAAGTCATAGCATGCATCAAATATGGATATACCTTGGGTGCTGGCCCTAGGACCAAGCAACCCACCCTCATTGTCGAAGTTAATGAGCGACATCAACCATGACCAAGATGAGTAAAAGCATTGTTTTTAAATACTTTTGCAGAGGATGCTGAGGAAGACAAGAGGGAAGGTTTAAATCCAAGTGAGCTTCATCAATTCTACTGCAACATGCAGCTGTGGCACAATGCTGACCACCCCAGTGACGCTGACATGTTTGTATGAGATGGAGGGTGGCTGAAAACTGTTTCAAACTCCACACACTCACACTTAAACTTGGCAGCCAAGAGAGGTTCTCTGTCCAGTAGTCAATCAAATGAAATGGGCCCAAAAAAACCCATTTTTTATCCCCAGTTCCTGTCCAGGTTCTTTCCAGCTGAATCTAGGCTTGTTTAACAGGACTCCAGACAGCCCCACAGGCAGATCAGGTTCCAATCAGACCCAGATACAGGTATGTTTTCCGACAAATTAGTAACATAGCTGTCTAACAATTTGGTACTCTGTGTTGACTCCCTCTTCATCAAGTATGGTTTCAGTATCATGGCTTTGGAATTATCTAATTATTATAGCATGCTTCACTAAGGATCATTACAAGGTATACCCCATGAATTCACTAAGAAAATTAAAGAAATCGTAGATCAGTAATAGAGTATACAAAACACTTAATGATTTCTCATAGATCAAATTTTGCATAAAAATAAAGCTATAAAACAAAAGAGAAGAGGAATCAACCAACATGTAGACCGCAAGACATATAAACAATGCCCACACCTCATATGTCACTGCTCCTCCAGAAGCAGCAGGCTGGCGTAGAACCACATTAGATATAGCACCATGTGCTGAAAGAATGCAGGTTGCACGAGGCCCTTGTTGTGAAAATGACATTATTTTTGTTGCAATGTCCTGCATGTCATCAAGATCTCCTTTAAATTCAAGTTCGATTCTACCCTATCTTTAACAGTTGTTCGAAGTATCAAGTTTCTCTCTTACATAGCTTTCAAAATGTATACTTATCAAAATTACTCAATAAGAAGGCTTAAAGACAATTCATTTTTAAAATCATTCATACAGTTCTCCTACCACCAACACTAAGAAAAACTACACAATAACAATAACAGTAACCTGAAATTTTCAGAATTAATAAATAATTTTCAAGAGGATCAATCAAGAAAACTATGTTGAACTCTCTAGAGACGAAACATTTTGTTTAAAAAATAAAATCTAAAATAAGAATCAGTAGTTGCAGTCATAAAACTACAAAAACAAACACCTAATTTAGGAATCAAATACATATTTAATTAAAACCAAATATACTACTCTATTATAGGGGTATTTTACATTCATTTCTACTACAACATTTCTAAAAGTTATTACAGAATCTCTCAAGTAGATTCTCTTGCGGTAAAAGACAACAAGATACTCAGCAAAAAAAGAGTTGGATAAAGTTTCATATTCATAGATAGTAGCAATTATAACTTGGTAGCAGTCCCTGTGAAGCAAGAAGGTCCCACTAACCAAATGGGGAAACAAATGATTTTCAGCTTATAAGTTATATCAATAGGTCAGAGTCTCATGCATGTCTTCCTCCTCTGAACATGAGCCTCTATTCATTTATCATTTACATTGTGAATCATTTCTAGGCTAACATCTAATTTATTATATTTTCTTGTGTATTCCACCAAATGGTCACATGATACATCAGAAGAATGGTAATTGCAGGAGCTCTTAAATCAAACTCTGTCAATGTCAACGATGAAGTTTGGTTTTGAGAGCTGCCTGAATGTCTATGAATCTTTCAAAATGTCGTTCATTCAAATCAAGTGAAGAGTTTTTCCATTCTTGTCACCTGCTACACTCAAACAGAAAATGTGTATACTCTACACCAGATTGAACAACTCTACACAACCTAACTCAATCATCATCTATTAGGAGACCACTTGAATTTCCTCAAAAATCACCCAACGTTTTCAATTCACCAAACAAAATATCCATCACCAGTTATTTCCTCAGCAAAACAAGATTCTAGCAAGTCATCAAGTTTTTCATTTATCTTTTTTACACTCAAACAGAGGGAGAAGTTATATGTTACATATTACATTCTTATACTCTGCAAAGAACCTTCAGTACATACATTCTTTGTCAAGTTGAGGCTCACCTTTATGGGCATGCCCATTGCCCTCCAGTTCCACCTCCATACTCGTATCTCTTTCATCCATAGCTAATTATTTCCTCTTATACAGCTCCAGTATCAAGAAAACACCATACCTGAACAATTGTACCATACAAGTTCACAAATTGTCTCTACTATCGTTACTCACCTTCACCACTAAATATAATCATTTCAGCTAAAGTTTAATTTTCCAAGCTTCAAGAAAATTTGCCCTCATAGTTCTATACACAAGCCCATTCCTTGATTTCATACACATTTTCGACAGTTTGATTTGTGCCATAGCTAATCCATTGTACAGCCAATTACTTTTCATCAAATGTCAACAAATTCATCAAGTCCACTCTGTGAGCTCTCTTCATCTTCCAGACTTCAAAGACAAATTCATTAGATACAGTTAGATTGGAACTGCATTCATGTGTGTGTTCTCCACAAATGTTTACTTTTGCAGGCTCTTCCTATTTAACATCAAATATATTTTTATCATTTACCTCTCGATACAAACTTCAAAACAAAAAAAAAAATCTTGACTACTCTGATTACAGTATTTTTCAATAATTTTATTTATCCAATTTTCCACTATCTTAAATGTGTCTTTTCTACCAATTCTAGCATTTGCAAGTATTGATTGACAAACAACTTATTTGTACATTTTCCTATTTTAGTCTTTGAATAAAGTTTTTTAAATGGAACTGAAACATTTATTGACATTATCATTAGAATCCATCCCTTCCAAAGGCATGTCTTTGTTTAAAAAGCTTCATCTTATCCTTTACCCCTCCCTCCAAAAAGTAGTGTCAGCACAAACAACAATCACCTGTTCCAAAAGTATCTCTTCATTATCCCAATTGTGGCCTCACCAATTGCTCCCCACAAGCTTTTGTCAGCCTTCCATAAAGTGACAGACAATTTTATCAAGGCCAATCCATCTCACATCCACATGCTCACCATATATGCAACCACCACCAGATTCAGCAACAACATCAGAACATTGGATGTTCTTCAAGTCCAATTAAACAGCAATATGATAAAAGAAGGCCATGCCATTGATCATACACTCAATATATCAATCTACATACTAGACACGACATTCATTACAGAATTACCATTGCATAGACATCATGTCACAAAAGATATGCCTGAAATGGATATTTCTATAATCATTTAGGAGAATACATGATGCGTGGATCAGCTGATTGGTCATCCCTCAAATTAGACAAATCTCCTAGACGCTCTCTACGAGGATGTCTCCCACCATGTTGACTAAAATGAGAGAAGGGTTGACTTAATATAGACAAGATAGCCGATGAACCTTGATACACAAACATGCATGGTAATTGGAAACAAGAGTGTTAAAGTCTGAAAAATTCGACAAGTCTGAATTTGATTTGGTCATGTTCAATCTACAAGAACAAATATTTATCGACTTCAATATCAGTTCTTGTGGATCGGATCTACCATAAATATAATTTAGGGAGGCGCGTCCCATGAGTAATGTGCCCCTTCGACTAACTAAGTTAACCGATCATTAATCGTTTTAGTTTACTTAGCATAAATGAAGGTTCGATTATATTTATCTTTGCATAATTAAATGCTATCCAATCTGGAACTCAATCTGCAATTAATATCCTCTAGATGCAGATCGAAATTATATCTGAACGAAGCTATTTTATTCAACACTCCCTCTTCGCTAGGGAAGATAACTTCAATCAAGTATAAAGTGATATCACCTAACTCGTGATATCAGAAGATATGGTATGCTTCTAAAAGTGTCAAGTCACATGACATTCTTCATAACACATCTTCATTATGGTATGTGCACTAACATCAAGTCACATGATGTCTACCATAATAAATCATGGCATATCCACGGATATATATACATATCCACCATTAATAAGGATCATAATGATCTTCAAATTGATATCAAGCCTTATGATATCTATCAAAATGTCCAAAAATACTATCATGACATGTCCACGGATATCAAGTTTACATGATATTCATCATGATAGGGAAACTAATCATTGTAAAGTCGTCACCTTACAATGTCAAAGTGTTCATTATCGAAAGATGGTCACCTTTCAATAATGTACACAAAGGGGGTGAGCCCATATAGTCATGGAGTCACTCACATGACAAAAGAGTTTACACATTAAACATCTTTAAAACACATTAGTACAAAATAAACAATTTGAGTCTCAATCTCAAGAATAAGTTGAATAACTTACATTTCAACCATACCAAGTTTCTTCCTGAAGAGTTCAATTTTGACTCTGGAGAGAGTTATGGTGAATGTCTTCTGTTTGATCGTTTGTACTATTATACTCCAACTGGATCACATTCCTTTCTACCATGTCTCTTACATAATGGTAAGGAAACTCTATATGCTTTTGATCAATTAATCCCACAAGCAATTTACGGAGCCATACTACTTCTCTTGCTCCCATAGAGGCAAAAATATATTTGGCTTCTGTTGTACTTAGTGCCACAGAAGATTTGCTTCCTGCTACACCAGGATATCATTGCAGACCTCAATCTGAAACAACACCCAAAGGTACTCTTTCGATCATCTTCTTTAGGTTCAGTAGGCTCCCTCTGAATCTTCAAGTATTTGCGTCAACCTCCTGACTTTAACGTCCAAGATTGCTTGCAACACCCTTTTAGAGAAATGGATTCCAACGCATACCTTTGTAGAGATTCAGGGTTGTCCTCTTCAACCCCATCCCAGATCCCTCTATTATAATGAGGTTTGCAGAGCTACTAATTTTAAATTCAGGTTGACTGACTTGAGCCAATCTGATCTCAACTGCAGAAGAGGTACTTCAAGGACTTAACATCAACACTGCAACCCTTACTGAATCATAGAACTCCCTCTGAAGGTTAAATCTTCCTTTTCGAGGAGATGTCTTCAACCATTCATTCAGTCTCATGGCTGCATGTTGTGATTCCAAGCTTGATCATCTCTTGATTCGGTATGACTTCCATACAAGATGCCTTAAGCTCTTCTATGCAATCTCTCATTACCCTATTGTTTCTTGATCCGTCCTGAAAGCATCAAGAAGAGAGATTATTAATAGTTCATAGAACTATCTCGAAGAGAAATACCAAAGTAAGATTTACTATTGCACGAATTAATAACTATTTAAGAATTCATGAACATTAAGCATGGAATACATATCTCTACTCGTAGAGCTGAGATTCCTGGTAATCAACTCGGCCAAACCTAGCATACATGTACACATCAAAAAGAAATGATTATATTCGCCGTCCAGGCAAAGCCGTAGGCTCTAGCCAGCGCCAACATGTAGACGAATTTTAGAATTTCAAAGATCACAGATCCTTAATCCTTTTCCCAGATTTGTCAACCTAAATGTCTTTATTCTGAATAAGATTTGTCCTCCTTTAGGAATGCGTCGCCTCTACAAATGACGACTTCCTTGATTAATCCAAATCGAATGCTTCAATATAAAATATGCCAACCGATATATGTAATGATTTTGTCTGCATCCACTTTCGAAGGTAATTTGAATGTGGTCTTTGACCATTCAAATTCATTTGATGCTCTAATTCAAAGTGACGCCTTTAGACTTTCACAAACTCCCTGTGCATATGAGATGGCCAGTACAGTGATGTCATTCCCTTCCTTAAGCAATGGATACATCCCTCAATAGCCAATAACACCAACTGTAATGATTCCAAAGTACCTCCAATCCCACTTGATTTAATAAAGCATATAATAACGGATTCTTGAAAGGAATATACAACTCCCATGAACCCCGAGCATATCATCACCCAACGATTCTGGAATGAAACAACATCTCAACTCCCGCTAGCCATAATAGATAAACCCAGACATGATTATTTGTGAGTATTCGCTCAAAATGGAAGGTTCGATAGCAATCATAACTCGAGAATGCGTATTTTTCCGCTACACTGTGAATATAAGAGCAATGACACCGACAATCCTGATACTCCTTCAACCAATCGGATGTATTATACGCCGAAACTTCACAAGAATTGCAAATAAAGGTTTCCAATCATAAATGAAATGTCAGTCGTCAATGAAGCTTCAAGGAGAACAATGTTACATATATCTGATGTTTAATTTTGGGTATACAGGAATTCGCAAATTAAGAAGATCCTTCTCATGCATAGAACCACCTGATAATACAACATTGCTTGATGAGATAGAAATCCCGACCTCACTCAAAGAATCCACGATGGTAAAGAAATCGATACCATCCTTTAATATGCAGATGCTATAAAATATCAACTCCGCTGGTATTCATTACTGATTACAAAGCCTGATCAACATAAGGAGTAGAACGATACCGCGTAGGATTGCATGGACGAGATTACTTCCGTTGTTACACATATCACCAGCATAAAGAAGATTCCCAACTCTTATATTTTCCCTTGTAGCTTTGCCTCTCTACTCCAACTAATCTGAAGATTTCCCATGTAGCGCCAATTGCTTGGGACGGGATTTCAACAAACATGGTATTCAAGCATAATGTTATCTGTTGCTTCGTCCAAGTGACCACGAGGGAAAATCTCCTACAGGCAGCTGCGTAGCCTTCGGCTCTCGCCACCCACACCATCCGTGGTCTCCTGGGCGCATCTTACAAGGTTGTCGTATCTTCCTCCAGGGGTCTCCGGTGTCGGCTCTTCAGGAACGATGTCGCACTAGTCGGAGTACACGCCTGAAAGGAATGTAGATCAAAAATTCAGACTTGTGAATTTTATAACCTTGCTTTGATACCATGTTAAAGTCTGAAAAATCCAACAAGTCTGAATTTGATTTCGTCATGTTCGATCTACAAGAACAAATATTTATCGATTTCAATATCAGTTCTTGTGGATCGGATCTACCATAAATATAATTTAGGGAGACGTGTCCCATGAGTAATGTGCCCCTTCAACTAAGTAAGTTAACCGATCATTAATCGTTTTAGTTTACTTAGCATAAATGAAGGTTCGATTATATTTATCTTTGCATAATTAAATGCTATCCAATCTGGAACTCAATCTGCAATTAATATCTTCTAGATTCAGATCGAAATTATATCTGACCGAAGCTATTTTATTCAACAAAGAGCCTACACTAATTCCAACACTTACTAATCGATAATTCAACATAACAATGGTTTACAATGCATGACTACATTATCACATATTTCATGGACATTTACACTCTAGGTATTTGTGTAAATAACTCACTAAATATAAACGTATACACATTTGTTTTGGAATAAGGCCTAATGTTATAATGATTCAAACAAAATTTAAATGTAGGACATTTACACAAAGGCTCTTTTTAGCTTTGACAAGCTATTTCATTTCTATTTTCTTTATGGCTTTCGGAGCCCATCCTACCCTCCTATTAAAACTACTAGAACAAAATGAAAAGACCCTATTAATAAACTCATTGTTAGTCATTTGACTAGTTCCACGTCAAATAGTAAGATATGACCTTTGACATTTGACTAGTTCTCCATTCTGCACCTCTTGAATGAAATGGCACATGTTCTTCAAATGACTCTATTTTTACAGAGTGTCAGCAATTAATCTAACAATGTGCTTGTACCTCTCTGTCTTGAGGTGAAATTGTTATGCATGCAACTTCTTGCACTCTATTGTACTTTGCCTCCTTGGAAGAAATAGCAACAGACAGCTGCTTCTTACCCAACCAAGAAACTATAACAGAGCACACATGAAACGCAAACCTAGATGTCAGCTTTGTTCATCAACAAAACCTGCCAGTCTCCATTGTATAGCTTGTTGAGCAAAACTACTTGTTCTCTATGTGTTCAAATTAAAAGTTCAGGGTACCACAAACATATCTCAACGACCTGTTGGTTGCCTTCCAATTAATCATTCTGTGATCATGTTTGTTCTATCTGAGATAACTCACTAGAACCTACTGCTTAACAAACCTAAAGCTTTCACTCTTGTTCAAGGGGTATCAAACATGTTTGCAACCAACTACCTGAATTTCATGAGCAGTTACTTCGCACACTTTATTTATGATACAAAGCATGACTCATCGTTAGTCATACCTCCAAGCGAGTGTTAATATGAACAAAGAAAAGAGATGAGCAAAGAAGTGTGCTCCTCATGGAGAGAGCACAACAATATATAGATTCAGAAACACCCTGTTACAGCATACTCACTAATGGAAGTTCAACAACCTCATTAATGATCTGCAACAAACTTATTACCTACAAGTGTAAACATACACTTTATTGTATCATTATTCTAATACATTCTAATACCCTTCCTCAATGAATAACCCAAAAACATCATGCTTGTTCCAAAACTTAAAAAAGTGAACAAGACCAAGAGGTTTAGTCATTAAATCCATAGGCTGCTCCTGAGAAGTGCAAAAATGAAAAGAAATGTCTGCACAATCCACCAATTCCCGAATATAGTGAGGATGAATCTCAATGTGTTTGGTTAGAGCAGGCTACACTGGATTCTTTACCAACTTCAATACTCCTTGATTATCACGGAAAAATAGAGTAGGAGTATGCTAAGGAAGTTGAAAATCTGTCAAAATTCTACATAATCGAATCACTTTACAACTAGCACTCACATCTGCTTTGTATTCAACATCAGCGGAAGCTACAGCTATGGTTTACATAAGCTTACTTTGCCACGAAATCACTCTTGAACCCAAGGAGAAGATGTACCCAATAGTAGACCATTGAAAATCAACTAATCCATCCCAATTAGAGTCTATATATCCAATCAAACCAAAACCTATTGTCCTCTAATAAAGTATGCCAAAGTAAAGAGTAATTTTGACATGCCACAAAATGAGTTTTGTGGCTATCCAATGAGAACCCTTCAATTTTGACAAGAAAAGAGAGAGATTGCTAATTGCAAAACAAAGATCCAATCTAGTGGTTGTAAAATATATCAAGTTGCCCACTAACTACATATAGAGTTATTCATTGATCAAAGATGAATTATCAAACACTTAAAACTTCATCTCGACCTCCATAGGTGCAGAAGATGAGTTACAATATACCATCCCAAAATACTCCAAAGGACTCGTGGCATGTTTGATCTGAACCATGAAGATGTGATGATCAAATTGCCAAAACTTGATTCCTAGCAATAACGTAGAAGTGCTAGTCAAACATGCCAAAAGCCACACACAAATCTGATTTTAAACATTGAATTCTAGTGTCTATGCTACTTAGATGCAAAGATCACCAACATATACAACAAAAATCACAATATCATTACCATCGCTTTTGACATAAAGATTTGGATGAGAAAAACTCCTAAATCCAAAATATTTTAGACATTTATCAATTTCAAGATAACAAGCTTGAGGAGCCTCCTCGAGCCTATACAAGGACTTAATCAACATACAAATAGATGTTCAAAACCAAAAACCTAAAAACCCTATTCATGGCCCATCCCATCCCATTGCAAATATCCCTATGCAACAAGACGTGCCTTGTACTGCTCCAATGAACTATCGACTTTGCATTTTACTTTATGGACCTGTTTGCACCTAATGGGCATTTTACCCAAAGGCAACTATACCCAACTCCCAAGCATGATTTTTCATCAATGCATCATGCTCAACCTTCATAAAAGCTTTTCATTATAGTTGCCCTTGTGCCTCTAAAAACTTTTGTGATTCAGAAACCTTAAAAAAATCATAATATTGAGCAAAAATAAGCATGCTCAATAGTTGAACCAAATAATTGGTTTTTCTTTTATTTGAGGCCATTCGCCTGATTGAGGAAGTTCCTCCTTGTGTACACCTTCGAAAGTGGAATAATACCATTTAGGCCTCTAATGAGCCTCATACAAATGCTAGGAATGCAAGATTTCTACAAAAGCCTCAACTAGAGTGGAAACACCATTAGTCCCACATCTTTGATAAACAAGTGAGAACCAACCAAAGGCTAACCTAATGAACTTGAGGGTTTATCTTTCAAAGGTACCACAATACTAGATTCAAGAACTTTGTTGATCTCCTACTAAACAAATGAAAAATATGACTCTTTTACATCAACATCCTGACTACAATGACTTTGTTAGTAGAAATATCAATAAGCCCACGTCACTTAGAGTGTTCACTAGAACTAGCAAATAATATCTAATACTTTTGGAATATATCTTATGTATTTTCTACTTAGGAACTTAAGTGTCTATGCCTGTACCCAAAACACAAAAAGTTGTTACCTCAAGTTTGTTATCAAACCAAACTTCCTTCAATGTGCTAATTTTGTAAGGTTTTGCAAAAAATCCTATTTAAGGATAAACCGTTGTGTTCACAACTTCTCCCCAATAACTGTAGGGCATATTCTTGGTGTGCATCATGCATCATTCCATCTCCATCATGGTCATGTTACACCTTCCAACCACTCCATTCTACTACAAAGCATATAGTGCATTTAAATGGCATTGAATACCTCTTTTTCCCAGGGAAACCCGGGGACGCGTCCCCCCCCCCCCCAAATGCCCTGTACCCGTTCCCGGGATGTCTCGGTACCGAGGGATGACAGGGGACCGTCCCTCTTTTTCCAAAAAACCCAAGAAACGTACCGGGGACGAGGGGACGGCATTGACTGGAAGAGGGACAGTTGACCGTCCCTAGGGACAGCCAGGGGACGGTTGAGCCGTCCCTCGACCGTCCAAGGGATGACCGGCCATCCCCCGCGCTTTAGTCACTTCAAACTCATAAAAAAAATCATAAATTTTAAAAATTTCGGCCCAGCCTACGTGGCATGTGTGGGCCCTATGGATTTTGACTCTCCTATGAAAGAAAAAGGACCTCTCTAACCTCATTATTCGCATTTTGTTTGTTTGAGCAGCCAAGGGTTTGAGAGCAAAAGAAGTTGCAGCCATTGAAGGAGAAGGAGCAGCAGCTTGAAGGAGGAGAGGAGGTTGAAATAGTGTTGAAGGGAGTGCAAATCCACTAAAGAGGTATTCATTTTCTTTCCCTATTTTTTTTTTTCATTTTTTTGCAAAATGTGAAGCATACATTGTCTGATTTTTTTTATTTTTTTGCATTTTCAGTTTAAACTTGCATTCTAAAAACAAAAAACATGAACAGCAGTGAGAATGGAAGTGATAGTGAAGTTGAAATGCAAATTAGAAGGCAAAGTGGTGGGGGTGGTAGTAGAACTAGAGAGCAAATAAGTGAAAGAACCCCAATCCAATGCCATCCTTCATCAACCAATACCAAAACTATGGAAGACTATGCAAGACACCCATTAAACCCAAAAAAACCATTCCTTCAATATGTTACACCCGTGGGTGAAAGAGAAAAATTCAGGGGGGAGTAGGGTTTGGTTTTGCCATATTTGTGAAAAGGACTTTAGGGGCAGCTACACAAGAATTAGGTCTCATTTTTTGGGTGAGGTGGGCCATGGAGTTAGAGTGTGTCCTTCATTGACAGATGACCTATTTTTAGAATGCCAAAAAATTCAAATAGAGTGTGATGGTGGGGTTCAAGGTGGGTCTCCTTCTTTCCCAAGTGCATAATCATCCATGCCTACTCCTAGTCCGTCCATGGTTGGTAGTAGTGGAGTTCTCTTAAGAGCAAAGAGGAAGGTGAGTGGCAGTGGTAGTGAAAAGGCAACCTCAGTTGAGTCCCTGTTTAATAACCAAGCACGAGAGAGTACTGAATCCGCCATTGCCAAATTCTTTTTTGCACATGCCATTCCATTTCATGTGGCCCGTTCCTCTTATTTTAAACAAATGGTGAGAGAAATAGCCACAGTTGGTCCTTCATTCATACCCCCTGGAGATCATAAGCTACGCACCACCCTCCTAGACAAAGAGTACTCCAAAGTTAATGTGTTGATGGAGGAGATGAGGCAAACGTGGATGAGGACGGGGTGCTCTATAGTGATGGATGGGTGGATTGATTGTAGACGTCGGCCACTCATCAATGTCATAGTCACATGCCCTGCTGGTTCTTATTTTCTTAGAGCCATAGATTGTTCGGGGAAACGTAAGGATGCAGAATTCCAGTTTTCCATTTTGAGAGATGCTATAGAGGAGGTTGGGGCTGCAAATGTGGTGCAAGTGATCACCGATTCTGCACGTGTGTGCAAATCGGCTGGGTTGATGGTGGAGGGTAAGTACAGGCACATATTTTGGACCCCATGTTGTGTTCATGCATTGAACAATGCATTGAAAGACATAGGGAAGTTGGATTGGGTGAAGAAAATAGTGGCAGAAGCTAGAGATATTCAAATGTTTATTTGCAATCACCACACCTCACTTGCTCTCTTCAGAACATTTTCAAAGAAGGAATTTCTCAAACCTGTTGAGACAAGGTATGCCACTCACTTCATTTTGTTTCACTTTCAATTTGTATTCATAATCTGATTTTGTTTTAAATTTTTAATTTTTAATGAATCATTGAATCAATGAATGAACATTGAATGTAGATATGCCACATACTTCATCTTGTTAGAGAGGATGGTAGAGGTGTATGAGCCTCTACAAGCAATGATGGTCAATGCAGAGTGGGCTAGATGGCCTAATGCAAGTTCTACGGACGGAAAGAATGTCAAACAAAAGATCCTCGATGACGATTGGTGGGCCAATGTGAGGTAAGACATTAGATGGCTGATTTTCATATTAAATTTCTGATTTTAATATTTTAATTTTATTGTCCAATGTTCCAATTTTTGAAGTTTCTAACATGTCAATTAACTTGTCAACTAATTATTTTGAACTTTTTGTTTGCATTTTGCAGATATATTTGCTCCTTCATCTCCCCTATTGTAGATGTCATCAAATATGCTAATACAGACTCTCCTAGTCTTGGAGAGATTTATGAGACATTTGACAGTATGCTTGGGAAGATCAAGCAAGTTATTTCGGCAAAGGACCCCACTTTGGATTTATATGAGCAACACATTGGGCCCATTGTGACTCGAAGGTGGAATATAATGAACACCCCGCTTCACATGGCTGCCTTTGCTCTAAATCCAAAATGGTATGCACCAAGGCTTGGTAGGGTGCCTCCATGTGATGATAGTGAGGTTTTAGATGGGTTCACACGAGCCATTGAAAAGATTTATCCAGCAAAGCAAGCTTCACTAGTTCGGTCACAATTCCTAGACTTTGCAAATCTTACAGGCCCAAATTTGAGTAAACCACAGGCGAGGTTGGATAGAGCTATATTAGCTCAATCGAACCCTATTGGATGGTGGACCTATCATGGGAGGGATACACCGCAGTTGAAGACACTTGCTACTCGCCTTCTTGCACAGGTTGCTAGTTCCTTTGCTGCAAAGAGGAATTGGTCCACGTATAGCTTTATCCACTCCCTCAAGAGGAATAGACTTACCTCTAGACGAGCGGAGAAGCTAGTGGCCGTTCATAGTGCTCTTCGGCTTCAAGATCGGCAGACTCCAGCTCTATGGTGGGATATTGATCCTGAGGACGTGGCCTAGGTAGATGAGGAGGAGACAGCTGAGGGTTTGGTTGGGGTTCCGTTGGTTGAGGAGAAGCATCACAGTGGCAATGACTCATAGGATGACTCTGATTTTGATGCGGTTATGAGGGATGATTAGGGGCAGCAGTGCTCTTTGACTTTGTTTATTCTGTATTCATTACTGACATTGTATTTTGATTTTCATAGCAAACTTGAAAACTATATGGCAGCAATGTAGCCTTTGGGCATTTTGATATAAGTTTATAAATTATAACTTGGAGGTTGTTTCATGGTTCGTGTATGTTAATTTTGAATGCGTATTGAGTATTGGCATAATGTTGGACACAAATGTTATATGTTAATGTTCTATAATGTGTATTATGCATGCCTTATCCATGTTATCATATGAATATTTAAAATTTCCCTATATTTTTATATAGCCGTCCCCTGCCGTCCCTAATTTTGGCCTCAAAAATCAAAAACTTGGGGACTCGTCCCGTCGTCCCCGGCCATCCCCATCCCAGAAACTTGGGGTAACCTTGCTTTTTTCACAAAATCTTTAGAATTGAGTGGAAGTGAATTCCCCCCATTAATGGACGACAAGATCTTGATCTAACACCACATGAATGTTTCCACCAATGCCTTGAATTTCAAGAAGGCACCATAGAAATCAAACTTCTTCAAGAAGTAAACCCACACCTTCCTAGAGAAAATCCACCAACAATTAAAAGTACCTCAAACCAAGAATAGTGAGAGATTTCCAAGAAGGCTCACATATATTTGCGTGAATGAGATCCAATAGCCCCTTAACATGCTATACACCTTCTATAGTGAAACAACCTCCTCTTCTACTTGCTAATCAAACACTCAACACAAATCTTCTTTTACCTATACAGGGGCAGCCCTTGAACCATACGGACACTACTTAGTTTGGCCAAGTATTGAAGATTCATATGACCATATCTTTCATGCCAATGTATACTAGCATTAAGGTGTGTGAAATAGTTATAGCGAGATCAATAAGCTTATACAAGTCACCTTGCCCGAATCCTAGGGCAACAACTTTGTCATGCTTCACATCAACATGATGCACTTCTTTCCACAAAACTTGACTTGAATGTTGGGGTTTTCAATAAATTAACTAATAGATTAGTATTTTTATTCATAGCAAGAACATACCTAACATTGCATACTAAGAATTTGTGAGATTCATTTAGTACAACCCTAACATATCCTATTCCTTCAACCATATATATGATCTATCACCAAGTGAAAATATATCCATATGACTAGATCAATAACTAATCTTACACACCTATCCTTTCAACACATAAAGTACCTCGATGTTCCTAAATTTAAAAAAAACCAACAATTGTTGTCAATGCTATCTAAAAGAGATGCATCACCATATGAACCATTCTCTTCTTTAACAGTGGCCACATTAGCTTCACCATGTTTCTTGTGGGATAGATTGTACATGACCAAATTTGTTACAATGAAGATATTTCACCTTTTTCTTGGGTTAGTGGTGTGAGAGTGTTACCAAAAGAATTTAAGAATTGCCCTTAAACTAAGCAAGCAACAAGTATGTATTGACCTTATCAAAAGTCAAAGTATAACTTTCAGCCAATAGATTCAAAGATCCCACAAGAGTCTCAAAGGAGGGTGGCAAGTTCTTAATGATCAGAACAACCATATCCTCCTCATCCACTAGTATGTTGACAATAGTGAGTCGATCCCTAAGATCTTTGATTTTTAGCACATTCTCTAACAAAGACCCACTCTCATGCAAATTGGTAGAAAGCAAAAGACTTTTTAATACAAGGACCCAACCTATTTTGTGATTTGTTATTTGTTTTACAAATTATCCCATAATGTATATGCAAATATACCATTACAAACTTCAAAGATCAAATCATCAAACACAGATAACTAAATAATAACATGGGTTAACTATGACACTTGTCAAAATCATTTAAGTTGGTTGCAAGCCTAGTTTCAATGCCTAACATATTCCTAAGATAATCCTATCAAACATCCAATAATCAAGAATAGTGAGCATTTTGTGACTCTAAACATTTTAATTTTCCCCGGTGAGTTTTGTGCTTCTAGCAATACTAAATTTCTACCATAAGCATAGTTGCCAGGAGACTAGTACTGGTATTGGTACGGGAGACTGGTACCGGTACCAGTACAACTTTTTTTTGTAAATAGGAGATGGGGGTACTTGGAGATGCCATTTTTTTTAATATATATAAATAAATGAAAAAAATTAATAATTTATAGAAAATCTAAAAAATATGATGACATTGAACTTTCAAAACAATAATTTAATCGCTCTTAGACGCGTCAAATACATTATGCTTTAATTTTTAAAGTTTCAAATGTTTAAATTTTAAAGTTTTTTAATGTTTTTTAGTGGGAGACATCATTTTCTGCAATGGGAGACAGCAAGGTACTTGGGAAACTTCGGCAGAAGTCTCCAGCCTCTTGGAGGCATCTCCAAAGACGGTACCGGTGTCAGAGACGCATCTCCGTCTCTGAGATGCATCTCAGAGGGGAGGAGACACGTCTCCCAGCAACTATGACCATAAGAGTATACCAACCCAAAAAAACTTCAAATTCAATGCCAAAAAATTTCAAACTTAAAATAAAATTGAATGAAAACTTTGAAATTACAAGACTTGGCACAAAAATAAAAAATGAAAATACTTGTGGTTGTACCTTTGATTGGCAAGTTTATCACAGCTAAGTCTTCAAAACAACCAAATACCATGTTCTTCTTCCTCCCCCCCCCATCATGCAAGCTTTGCAAACTAGTCAATATGTTATGGGTTTTTAGAAAGCCATTACCACAAAACATGAAAGTTTTGGACCTTCAAACTCTACAAAAAACAAGTCACAATTGCAAACAATACTCACGTGCAAGTCATGCACACAAATTTTGCGTCCAATTTGTGCCCTTTTCTATGTTTTTCACAACTCCCACATGCCCTAAAAATGTGATTCTTTCATAAACTCACTATTTTTCTTCGCCCTCATGACTCGTGATTTTCTCATGCCCTTTATGCCCACGACCTCTAGATCTTGCCACATCTAGAGTTTTTCCCACACTACAACGATGTCACAAATTTTCACCCTTCTATATTTTCAAGTGACCACAACCACAAAACTTCCTTTGATTTTCTCTTCTCAACTTCCTCCATGAGATTGAACAATGGCCCCTAAGACCAATGTTAGTATGAACAAGGAAAAAAGCTGAGAGAAGAGGTGTGCTCCTCAAGAAGAGTGTAAAGCAATATATATATTTAGATACATCTTGTCACAACAACCTCATTAATTTAAGTTAAACATCATTAATGATTTGTAACAAACTTGCAACAACTTATTATATACAAGTGTAAACATACGCTTTATGCTATCATTAATCTAATACATTCTAATAGCCAAGTCAAAAGTTGATAGCCTAAGATCTCCATTTATCAAAAGACATGTTCACCTCTAGCTTTTCCTTTGCAATCAATTCATTGTTGCTAATAGCAACCAAATGGTAATCAACATACCTAATTATGAGATCAATATTCTTGTACACCTTTCAAATATAGAAATTGCAATCCAAAAGCATTCTATGAAATTCAAATCTATGTGGGTGTTCACCAGTTTTAATTTTACCACATGCAAGGGATTGCTTCCACCCAAAAAGCCTCCAAGTTGGTGCATATTCCTTTTTCCTAGCGATATTGGTTAAGGAAAGCACTCGTCACACTTTACTAGTGGATCTCCCATCCAAACCATGTTTCAAGAAAAAACTTAAGTATGCCTATCTATACTTTTTGTTGTTGGCAATAAGGTCTTGTTATAATCAATTTTCTCCTTCTATGGGTATCTATTTGCATCCAAAAAATATTATATTTCCCAATAATGCCTTTAATCTTTGCTTTGTTTGGTATACCCTTTCGCAACCTATGGGATTCTTTCCTATTAGCAGATTGACAAGTTCCTTAGTATGATTATTAATGAGAGTGTCACGTGCTTTCATTGCATCACTCGACTTCTTTATTTGCAATGCTTTACTAACAAAAATAGGTTATAAAAATTAATAACCCTTCTCATTAATGACAAGTTCACATTTTCTCAAATAACTCTTCAACTCTTAACCTTGCTAGATGAGATATCATGTTGTTGCCTAACCCTCTTACTCATTTACTTTGTGTGAGGAATAAAATTCTCCATCATGAATTTATCTAGGGTTTTTGGTTATTTCCTAACTAGGGTTTTTATTTTGAATTTCCGACATTGACTAGGGTTCTTGTTTATAGTCTACTATTCTATACAATTATATCTTGACTTCTACAAAAGCATGGAGATTTACAAAAAGAGAATATGAAATCTTCAAAAGTCATATCATATTGTAATGTGAGTCTGTTGGTTACATACCTAGATTGATGAAATCATGAAACAATCAACCCTTTTGAGTACTTCTGACTGCTGAATTCTATCTCCTTCTATGTCCCTTAAACTTGCTTAAATGTGTGCTCCTAGTCGAGTTTGATCGCCTATGGAAGCTCTAAGTGTTTTGTAATCCAAGAATTGTCATGATGATAATAAGGACTCTATGTGGTTTTAAATTTCGTTAACATTTTGGGAAATGAAACTACATTCAATACATAGGAGTAGTTGTGGCATTAATGAACTTAGGCAGGAAGGTTTCCCGCAATAATTTGAATTGGAACCAGTTCTTATTTTAGACCTCGTGAATTGTCGGGTTCAATTGGGTAGGGATCTTCCACATGGCTTCATTTTTATCTTTTTAATATTCACGTGTGGAAATTCTAAAGTGAATCTATCACTTTATGTGTGTTTAAGTTCGGGTTCAAATGAGTGTTGAACTTCCACAAATGCGGGTATTCAACTTGTAACTGGTCATGCGGAAGGTTGTTAGTGAACTTGTCTAATGTTGATGTCATCAAGAGAAATGATGATGTCATTCTGATGTAATCATATGTTGGGTCATGGGTGGAAGGGATGACATTAGCATGACATGGCATTGATGTCACGGTACGGATTGTGAAACTTTTGAAGTGAACCAATATTTTAACATTGCTTCAAAGTGGTCTGATTAGAATGAGGAAGGATTTTCCACAAGGATGAGTGACATCACAATGATGTTAAGGTACGATATGCGGATAGTTCCAAGTGAACCAAATTTTTTTGGCAAATGTTTAATGGGCAGGTTCAAACTAGCTTCAGACTTCCACAAGAAATTAAATCGACTTTATAAACGACTGTTGCGAGAAGGATCAAGCGAACTAGAAATTTAAATGTTGAAAGGTTCAATATGGTTGGGAATCAAATTTCCGAACAATTCAATTCACTTTGTAAACCCATCAAATGCAAGGAAACTTAAGTGAATCGGAACTTTATTATAGCAATTTGATGCAATTCACTTGAGAACCGATTTTTCGCAAAAATGAATTATTTGCAGGAAATCCAACTTGAATTGGCTATGCGAGAAAAGGTCCTGGTACCAATTTTGAGCTTGTTAGGAAGACAAAATCTGCAAGTGAGTAACTTGCTTATTTTAACGAATTTTGACAAACCCCCAAAAGAAACTTGAGTTCATTTTCTATGCTCTTTCACCTTTTGATAGAATTTTCACTCCCAAGTATTTTATTCAACGAAATACTCTCTTTTCACTTTGGCAATTACTAAGGCGGCAACTCACCGTCAAGATAATCCTCTTCCTCTTTGATTCCTATCTAAACATCTTAATTCTAAAGGAGACTTCTACTATTTTCAAACATTCTTCAAAGTCCAAATCTTTGTTTATGTAATAATTTAGGGTGAAGGATTAATCAATAGATAGGTCTTAGGCTGACTAAGCAACTAAAAAAGATTCTTTCCATGCTCTTGTCATTAAGCTTCTTTTACCTCTCTTTCAAATATGTACATAAGCAATAAAAGCTTTGAAATTTTCATTGAGGGCTTCTATTAAGACCATGTTTCTTCAAGAATTGCATCATCCAAGGCTTTTGTTAGAGCACAACTAAGTGAATACACAACTTCATTTCAATATTAAATATCAATAATAATGTCACTCAACATGCATTATACCATCTCCATGACAAATTTGCTCTTCCTCCTTGTCACTCCATTATGTTGTGGACTATAAGAAGCTAGTGATTTTCCACTTTATACTATTTTTGAGAAGAATCCCAATCAAATCAATTGAGTTATACTCCTCTCTTGATTCTTGATTTGTGTCAATTTATAGCTTTGAAATTTTCATTGAGGATCTCTATCAGGACCATGTTTCCTCAACAATTACATCATCCAAGGTTTTTGTTAGAGCACAATTGAGTGAATACACAACTTCATTTCAATATTAATTAACAATAATTGTGTCACTCAGCATGCATCACACCATCTCCATAAAAGATGTGTTCTTTCTCTTTGTCACTCAATTATGTTAAATAGTGTAAGAAGCTAGTAATTTTTCAACTTATGCTATTTTTTGAGCAAAATTCCAATCAAATCAATTGAGTTATACTCCTTGCTTACTTTGTGTCAATTTATGTCAAGTAATTTGGCACCCATTTTGTTCTCCACTTTGGCATTGAAAGTCTTCAAGCGTTGAAACAATAAAGCTTACCTTCAAGAAGCCACGTCATTGAGGGAGTCAGCACCAACAAACATGTCACTATTCAACACCACTAAAAGAAGCCAACATGAGTCCACTAAGACCATTAATTAAAAGACTCCTTCAACTTTGTTAAACTTTCCACTTTTAAATTTATTTTTTGTTGCTTACCAATTAATGTTTGGGAAAAAAATTCTAACCTATTTGAATATTGGTGGTGTCCATGAACCCCCTTTTGTTGACTCATTTCCAAAGGAAAACAATATTTAAATGACCAAATCATTGGTTGTACAACATGGATCAACAGCTCAACCAAGAAAAGCAAGGCTAGATAGTGAGTAGGCAATACATTAAGATATGTGTGCCACATCCTTTTGACCTGTCTACCATAAACCCCTATATTGTTTAATCTTGTATTTCATGAGGTAAACTTTTTGACTATTTTTGACATCATATTCCATTTCAAATTACTATCAACCATTTACATAATGCATGTACATTTTCACTGGCACAAAAAAGAACATTATTTAGTTTAGATTCTTATTATTGAATTTGAGAGAAATAATGTTGTTATCTTTGTCATTCTTTGATAACCAACAATGGATAATCTATAATATGCATAGTCCCATTGTCTCCATTAAATTTAGCATGCTCCCACATCATGTGTTTTTTTGCACCCAACTCAATAAAGCAATTGTTCTCCTAGTTGATTGTTTTGTGTGTGACTAAGTAAGCATATGCACTATCGCTTGACCACTATCTTCTTCATTATCAACAACATTTCTTTGATATTGGTTGTTCAAGGATATTTGTCTTTATTGATTGCCTATGGATATTTTGTGAGTCTATTGTAATAATAAAACAATTATATTCTTTAATCACCTTTGGCCTTCCTTAAATCATTGTTTTATTACAAATTCTACATTAATTTCAAGACCTTTCTTTTCAATATGGAAGGGAGAGCCTTCTTTTTAATTTCGTCTTACTAATGCTATGCTTTCTCTTTTTGGTATAGGCCAACCACATTCACATTGTATATCAATTCAAGAAGGTCAAAGAAATAGTCTAGTCAAGTTCTTCAAAGATGGAAAAAGCACCCAAAGCATTGTCAAACTCAGCTTATTTTCAAAAACAAGCATCATCAATTGTCAAATGGGATGAGCTCGAGTGGTAAATTATCAAGGTTTCCCAATGGAGACTCAAGTTCAAAGCCCTTTGTTACATGCTTAAAAGGTACAAATGTTGAATTTTGAATTGGATAAACTACCACATCCAATTTTGGTATGCCATAACCCAACAAACAAGGCTAGGTGTAAGTCCTTTGGGAATTTGACGAAAGAGATACTCCTTGGTTGTGGTATCTAAGCCAAAGCAAAATATTAACCAGTCAAAAAATGAGCATCCTCAACCTCTTCCTCAACTTCCAATAAATGATTTTTCAGACAATCTCCTCAATTATCTAATCATCCAGCATTTTCCATCAATCAGAAACCTTGCAAAAGTTTTGCTTGTAATATTGAAGCTTTGTCCATTGGAAACAAAATTCTTGAGCCACTTCCTAGTTTTTGTTGCTCTAAGTGTAGGGTTTACTCTCTTCTTCATTTCTCATCCTGCTTGGTCTTCTTTGTTTCATCTTCTACGACTACTGATTTCTAATCACACCTAGCTAATGAGACAGGACCAGCTTCCTCCCAAGTGTATTTCTTTCTTCCCTCAAGGCTCTCCTGCTAATTACTTGCCTCAACATCAAGAAGAAGGTTTAGAAAATTCTGGAAAGACTAAGCCAAAAATATTTGAAGAAAATTTACATCCAATGGTAATATCTTCCTCAGTCAAGATATAAATATGAAAACTTCTTACCAAATTCATTTGAAATTTCCTTCTCAATGCAAAAATGTCCTTTAATTTTTTTTTGCATGATTGATGGATATGAAGACTTTCCATTTTCCTGTCAAGACAGTGACTGCAAAATATGATAGATAGCAGAACTCATAGCACAACAACCATGGAATGCCAAATTCCCAAGGTTTAGAATCTTAAATGTGATTACTTACCAAATATCTTAGTGTCTGTTCAATTGTGGTGTCACTCTAGTCAAATGCTTCAGCAAAGAGGAGTACACACTACAATATGAGGCACTTTTCGTAACAAACTAGCAAAAATCATCTTCCAAACCACCTGTCTAAATTGCCAGTCTAAACCACTAGATAAGAACCAAATGGCAAAGACACATACATACAAAAATGTGCTGAAATATAGTTAAAATGCACAACACCAGATGTATGGTGTATACCAATGTACCCAAATGTTCAATGCATTGATGAATAGAAAATCCCTTGAAATAGGAATACACTATACAATATTCCCTCAGAAAAGAATCACTCCATGATATCCCTCTATGAGAACCATGCCTACTACACTACTCTTTACAAACTCAATAAAATTAATCCATAAACTGAATATAACTGATCCATGATTCATGATAACTTGATATGACAGAGAAGGGCCTAATGGTTTAAAAGAGGAGCATGAGGCTAATGACAAACATTTCATGTTACAAGCTATTATTGGTAATATTTTTGTGACCATATTTTCAAGCTAAAAGTTAAATTAAGGTATATTGCTCTCCACATTACAGATTAGCCTTCCACTCTAGTCCCAAAAAACGTCTCTTTGACAGGATACAGGATATTGGGTTTACAAAAGAGCTAATTGTTGACGTTACAAGACTGCACTTCTACACCACACAAGAAAAATTAAAGAAAGAAATTCCATTGATGTCTACCTAAGGTCAAAAGTAGCTCAGTTATAGAGATTTGTACTAGTACTTTTTATTCTATCAATATCTGTATCACTGTTGTGTTTATGCAGAGATGCTCATTCTCTCCAGCCTCATTGTGACCTGTAATTGACGATCTGTGACAATTTCTAAGAGAAACCATATGAGCAGATGATGGCTGTGTGATGCATAAATTTCTCACTTTCATAGTATTTTTGCAGTAATTGTGGTTCTTTCAGCCTCTTAAGAGAATGGTTTGTACAAACAACTGAATCCTTTGGCTTGGTCTTTAATGTTCAACATTTGGTGGTGAACCATTGCAAGACTAAGGTTATGGTCTTCTATGCCTCCAAGGACGCTATATTGAAGCTTCGAATATCAATCTCAGTAGTAGTAGTACTAAGTCACTAAACCCAATTTATATTAAATTGTCATATAAAACTAATAAAATCCTCTAAATCACCATATCCAACTAATAAGAACCTCTAATTTTTCTTATCCAACTAATAAAAACCTCCAATCAACAATATAAGACTATTCCTAACATACCCTCTCTACATCCAAAAGTTACTGTGGCAATGACAATGATTCTGTTTGAACTGAATTTTAAGTTTTAAGCAATGACAAGTAATGTTTTTTCACAAAGACCATGAACATCATAGAACATACTGGCATATGGAACTCCCTTGCCAAGTACATATCTCATGAAGCAGAGGCGTAAATAGTTCCTTTCATGTCTCGCTACTGATATCTTAATTGATTTTACAGTTCCGACCTTTCATGTCTTCTCCTTTCTAAGATAGGCCGTTTCCTGACCAGGTTAGCAGAATGTACACTGGAATGGAATGGAATGCAATCATGTTACATACTTATTGCAAAACAATGCTGATAACCCTGCTTGAAAAATAAACACTAAAACTAATGACATACCTCCCCTGCTGCTACAGTAATGAGATGTGGAGTAAAGCCCAATCCTGCTGAACCTGCCAGCCAATTCCCCTTGTATAAATACATTTTGTACAAGGAAATCATTTATGATGAGCAATAGCAAACCACTGACTGAAAAACCAAAAGCATCTCCCAGGGACCAGAAAGACCAAAGAAAAAACTACCAACATTTTTAGGGAAAGCCACGGTGTCATAAAACCAACATTTTGCATTCTACATGCATAAACAATAAAAATGGCATTAGTGAAATAAAGGAGTTTTTACAATTGCTTGATATATAACAATAAATTAAGATAAAAAACAATCTTTGCTAAAGATTCTGAGCAAAAGAGAATAGTTATTTGCATAAACCAGATTCATTGTTAATGTGAAAAAACGCTCCAACAGGGAGTCAAAGTAAATTGACTTTAACCATGGGGCTACAGCACTTTCAGAATGAAACATGTGTCAAAGTCAATTGGCTATAACCAAAGTACTATAACAAGTCAGTATTGAAATAAAGTTGACTGATGATTGGTGGAAAATGGCCTTAATCCAAATTACAGCAGGCTATCATCTCTGACACATAACATAAACAATCAAGAAATACAGCAGTATGTCTACGGATACAGTGTAGCTATTCATAGAAAATTGTGACAGCAGATCTTCTCCTACAGCTGATACACAACAATAACCAATCAGTAGCCAAAGCCAGGATATCTCTACATTCTTGCATCAAATGTACTCGTGTCCAGCAGCGATAGAAATCTGACCATCCATAGACCATGGACCCTCAAGCTATTAAAACAATGTGGTGATGATTGCCAGTAAGTGGTAATCATCACAAACCTTATAGAATTGCTAAGGTTGCCATTGGTAAACACACTGACAAGTCGATATTTCCTTGCACAACAAATATCTCAAAATTAAATCAATAATTGAAAATAATAATACCTAGCAGTTATAAAAGACTTAGGTTACGAATGCAAAACATAAACAGGGATAGAAGCTAGCAGTAAATCAAGAGACATGAGAGAGTAAGTCCTTCACAACAAAGATAACCGACAGACACCCAAAATAGAGTATAGTGAAAACTATAGCCATAATGCTTAAATACCTAAAAATAGATAAATTAAATAACCAAAACTGAAGGAGAGATCCTGGAAAATAATCTAAAAACAAAAAATGCAGCAAAAGAATTTCCTGCACCACACCAAACAATAAACAGGACAACAAATTAAACTAGCATCACAACAGATCTCAACATGGTAAATAAGATCTGTAAAAGTGAATATGTACAGCAAAATTGTATGAAGAATTGTCAAAGTATAATTAACTTTAGGGAGATTTAAGCTTTTTAAAATAAAAGTAAGATCATATAAACAAGAAATAACAACAGAGAGAATGACTTTATGAATTATGACAAATAGGAATTTGAAAACCTCAAAAATAACAAATGAGATTTTTTAATTACGAAAAGGTAATTGGTATAAGGTTCTCAATTAAAGCCATATGAAACATGGGTCACATCAAGTTGTCACATTTTGCTGTATCATAAATAAAATATTAGAAAGAAAAATAAGAAACTTAATCTGTATTTTGTGGCAATAATGTGACTACATGTATGAGAAAGAGATTGGATTTGACTATTCAATGACTGACTAAAAGCAGTGGCACGAGAATAACTAAAAATTAAAGAATGTACAACTGAATAAATTTTAAAATTTACAATCAACCATCCACCCAATCAAGGTGTACTAAAAGTGGAGTTAAAAAGCAACATGGTCTCTCCCAGAACAGTCCTGAGTGATATTAAATACTGATGGCACCTCTACTGGAAATATTGGGGTTGCTGAAGCCAGAGGTTTATAAAAAGAATTCTGCATGTGAGTAAGTTTTTCATTCAGTTGGGGTCTCAGTTTGACCCACACCCGTCAAATTTTAAGGGTGCTTATTGAAACTGGCTCATTAAATCCTTGCAAAGGATTTGTCCGTGACCAGCCAATTGAGAAAATGGAACTCAAGCAATCATTGACTCTTGGACAAGTCTTAAATCCCAAAAAACCAGAGATAAAAGAATATGCATGTACTTACAAAACTATAGTCATGTTCTAATTTGAAAAGCTCTCAATGAGAGTCAAACAGTATGAGCTTAAGTGATGGAATATCAAAAGTTTCATCGCTGAGGCCCATGTCAAATTTTGAAATGTTGAGATTGAGATATAATAGCATCCAATTCCAGGCATGGCATAACCCCAAAAGGATTAGACTGGATGCAAGACAAACAATGGGAACAAGCCTGGAGTGATTTTGCCAAAAGTGATATGCCTCAGTAGTAGTTGATCATGGTATCATCTGAAATGTTAGCCCACAAGGGCATTTTGCCAAACCAAAATTACAAAAAACAAATTCATATTGAAAACAAAGCAAAATAAAATGTCTCAAAAACTGTTGCTCTGCCTTAATCTTTCTTGATTAGTTGTAAGAATACAGGCTGGTAAATTCTGGGGCACAGATGCCTGCTACAAATGCATTCAAAACACAATTTCATCAGCCTTAAAAAATCAAAATAAAATATACTGAGAAAAAAGTCCTTCAAAAAAATTGCTAGGGCTCAATTTCTATCATTTGGTGACAAATCCTAGCTACAGAGCTACAGTAGCTATAAATGTCTAGAAACTACAAATTTATCAGCCATAGAAAAAATCAAAACTAAAAATAAGGGCTTAAAGTTAAAAATAAAATAAAGCGTCAAAAAAATGTTGCTCTAACTCTATCTTTCATTTCTCTGACAAAATCTAGGGTAAAATGTTCTGCTAACTGGAAAATGTCTTTAAATAACAAATCTATATTTCTTAAGAAATCAAAATAAAATAATCATAGAAGAACAAAAGAATCCCTAAAAGGATGCTGGACCTCGATTTTTCTTGTCTTGGCTAAATGCTAAGGCGAAGAGTGATGCTAGCTACAAATGCTGGTAAACTAAAAGAAGCAAAAAATTATATAAAAATGCTGGTCCTCAATTGCTCTCATTGTTTTGGTAAATTCTAGGGCAAAGAATGCTTCTCACAATAAATACCTTAAACTAAAATTTCAATGTCCTAAAAAATCAAAATTAAATACAGCATTGGGGACTTCACAGTAAAATATTGAACTGGAGCATTCAACTCAATGTGTGTGACTTGTGGCATGTACCCCATCTGACAAAGCAACTACAGTACTGATGTTGTGCAAAAGGAGGTAAATTTATCAAAAATAAAAATGCTTAGAAAAGTACCTCAATCTTTGGTGCAACACCGTAGTGGTCAAACTAAAAAACTAACTAATGGGCATGAATAGAGCTCAGGAGAAGCAGACAATAAAGAATGCAAAGTACAAACAAAGAAGCCAAATGAAATTATAGAATAAATTAAATATTACAAAAGGGCCATCAATATGTGAAACTTCCTAATCTCACAAGAAAAATGCAAATTCTCTCTATAAAATACAATCAACTCAAAAACTCTACCAAAAACCCAATTTGTAGAACACTCAAAATTGTTCCCCCAACCAACTTGTTCAAATGACCAAATCTTCCCAGTACAAAGCACATGCGACTTGCACTACACATTGAATGGAAGTCAATCGCTGAAATAAATGTGCATTCATGTAGTAGCTCAACTAGCAAGGAGCCATCTAACAAAGAACAACCCAGCCATTCCTCAATTAATTCAAATTTCAAAGTGACATCCTTGTAACCTTCCAAAACTAATACACTAATAGATCAGATCTATTCACAATCAAACAAAATGACCAACCACCTAAAATCTGACATCGATTGAGTTCATGAAGTACGCACACAAGGAACAAATTACATCATCCAACAATTGCAAAGTCATCCACACAAAGAAACTTATCTCTGCAATGATCCTGGGAACACACCAACAATACAAGGGTGCACCAACATATAGAAAAACACACAAGACACCCAACCACACAAAACAAACTCCCATAGCACAAGACAGCTCGCATGAGAAGGTCGATGCAAGATTGTGCCAACACAAGGATTTTCCTACATCAAAAACCCTCGGTAAGAATATTATGAGCATGGTGCTCACAATAAGGACTGCTTGAACAACTAATTTGGCTGTCCAAGTCAACTTCAACTTCAAAAAGCCATGAGTGGTCTTTTGGCCACTTACCCTTTCAATAAATAAGATATTATTTGTACTCACATTCCATCTAGTCTTATTTTCTATGCATGCATCCAAGACTTGCATGATTCCCTCTTTGTTATCATTATATTCTCCAGCTAATGAATATTACATTGTAGAATGGCTTTTATATAAGCCAAAGAATGAAGCAACCAATCTTTATATTTAGGAACAAATTCCCAACAACCTACATGAAACAAATGACAACAATGTGCTAATGATAGCACAATAATAACAAATATAAAACTAATCCCATAATGTTAAGATATATTCGACAATGTTAACATTAATCTAAATTAATATAATACCGCTCCTTAATTACTAAACTAAATAGAATTCCATGTTTTGATGAGCACACACTTATACTGAGAGGGGGGTGGGGCGATGAATCAGTATAAAACAATTTCAAAACTTAACAACGATAGCAATATCAATCACACAAGATCTAACAATTATGCAACACAAGAACGCACGATTTACGTGGAAACCCTTACACACGATTTATAAGATCTAACAATTATGCAACACAAGAACACACGATTTACGTGGAAACCTTACAGGAGAAAACCACGGCAAAATATTGCTTATATAAAACTTATCTTACAACCTTTGTAGGCACCAACCAATTGGAAACACCAATCCCCACTTATCTTTGTGGGCACCAACCCACCAGAGACACCAATCCCCTCCACTAAGCACCAACCCAGCAAGAGACACCAATCTCTTCTAATGAGAGGCACCAACCTCCCGATCTCCTCAATTAGGAGGCACCAACCTCCAAATGAATATTATGTTTGCCTTCTTGAGTATAGCTGCTTCAATATGCTTTACAGATCTGCCTTAATACCTATACCTTCACAAAAATATGCTATAAACTCCTGCTCACAACTTTAGCATAAATATGCAATAAAATTCCTCAAAAGGTCTGCTCAAATCTTCAACAACATTTTCTCATAAATCTGCTATGAATGATGTTCTATAAATCTGCTCTTAAATCTCTTTCAGATCTGCCTTAAACTGCTATAAATCTATCTTAAAGGTCTGCTCTAAATCACCTTTAGATCTGCTCACAAACTTCTTTTAAATCTGCTCTTGAAGTCTGATTTTAATTGCTTCAGATCTGCTCTTGATAGGAATGATATTCGATAATTTATTTCTTTCAAAATGCACTACACAATTCTCTTAAGTACCTTCATCATGCCCCTTCTAATACCTCTTCTCCCAACAAATGTGTCTCTCCCAAAGAGGTCGGCCAAATTTCAAATAAAAATATTTTATTGTAAATATTAAATCCGCAAAGTGAGGCGCCTCTATGAGGGGGCTCGGCCTCGTCAAATAATTTAATTGCAATTTATTTTAAACACCTCCCAAGGAACGCATGCACCCAATAGAGTTGGCTAGCCTTTTAACAATTTAATTTAGCATCAAAGTGGTGTCTATATGAGAAGTAGTCAGCCATCCCAAGGAATTCTTTTATTTTAATTCTTCAAAGTTGGCTTGTATTCAACTAATAAAATATCCTTTATGAAATGCTACTCTAGGAATCATGTGATAATCACTGCTCTTCTTTTGATCTCATCGCTGCCTTGGACACTTGAATGGGTTGGCCATATAACACGTTAACTTTTATTTTGACTTCATCAATAAACAAAGACTTAGATTTCACCGCTCCATATCTTGAATGATGTTGACAATTTTGCATAGGAGTTATACATTAAGTCAACCAATTTTATTGTCCTTTTGATGATGCAATTTATGGCCTTTGACCTATAACGATTTCCTCTTCACCATTTGACATCAATGGACAATATTTCCAACATGTTTATACCAAATCTTAACAAATTTATCTTTACCAAGTGGTTTAATCATTATGTTTGCAATCTGGTCCTCTGTAGGACAATAATAAAGTCTAATGTCTTCATTATCAACCAACTAGTGAATGTAATGATGATAAACTTCAATGTGTTTAGTCCAAGCATGATAGACTGAGTTCTTCGCCATCTCGAGAACACTTTGGTTGTCACAGAAAAGTGAGGTTGGTGCAATTTGATTCAATTGAATATCAACGAACAATCTTCTTAACCACATTGCCTCACAACCCATACTGACAACTACCTTATATTCTACTTCAATGGAAGATAAGGCAACAATGTTTTGGAGCTTGCTCTGCCAAGAAATTACTCCTAACCAAAGATTATAAATATAACATGTTGTAGACTTTCTTGTATCAACTGATCCAACCCAATCAAAATCAGTATATGCAGTTAACATGAAGTCAACAGATTACTCATATAGAAAGCCAAAGTAAAGGGACCCTTTGACATATTGAAAGACTTAGTTAGCAACTTGCCAATGTTCCTCTTAAGGTTTAGACATGAAATGAGAAAGACAACTAACTGCAAAACATAGATCTAGTCTAGGAGTAGTAAAATAAATCAAACTACCAACCGATTGTCAATACATTGATTCATTGACCAGTGATGAAACAATGTTGGTTGAGACCTTAATCCAAACTTCCATAGGGGTTGGATTGCATTCAGTCATTCAAAAAAAATCTAAAAGAGATTTGGCAAACTTAGTTGTGATACAAATAAATTATGATTAGTTTGCAAAAATTCTTCACCTAAACAATATTGAAGCAGGTCTGTATTTCTCATTTCAAAAACAAAGCATATATCATATTTCACCTATTCAATTAAAATTGCACTACTTCTAGTGATGGTAAGATCATCAACACAGAAAATTAGGATCACTATGCCACCACCATTGGTTTGACATAGAGTGAGTTGAGAATAGCATTTGCTAAAAAGATAATCTCAAAGATATTGATCAATTCAAAAATACCAGGCTAGTGGAGCCTACTTAAGTCCATACAAGGACTTTGCCAACTTGCAAACCAAATGTTCTTTGCCTAAAACTCGGAACCCTTGTGGCTGACTCATGTAGATCTCTTCCTCCAATTCTCCATTCAAGAAGGCACGTTTGACACCCATTTGATATACATTCCATCCAAACTAAGCAGCAATAGAGATAACCAACCAAAAGATTACCATTTTTACAATAGAGGCAAATGTCTCTTCGAAGTCTACCCCTTCTTCCTGTGCATATCCTTTGGAACCAGGATGAGATTTATACTTGTCTAAAGAAGCATCCACTTCACACTTCACTTTATAAATCCATTTGCAACCAATAGATTTCTTTCCTGGGGGGCAATGTTCACAACACCCAAGTCTTATTTTTTATCAAGGCGTCATATTCCACCTTCATGGCAACTTCCCATTCAAACTTTCCTTTGGCCTCTGCAAATGTACTAGGCTAAAATATCTGTGAAATGGCAGGTTACAACAAAATTTACCTACTTACTACCTTGCACAAGTTGTTCCCTGAACGTGTAGATCAACCTTCCATCACCTTTGGCAATTCATCCTTCATCGTGGCATAGTACCACTCTAGTTTCATTTGTTGGCCCCCTTAATTGTATTGTGGAGATGGAGTATCACTCTCTTCTCCAGCTGATCACTCCCTAGAATGTGATTTTTCTTATGTTCCTTGTTTGATTTCAACATTAGAACTTGTTCCAAAATCAATAGTAGTTACCCATTCACTACTATTTCTAAAATTAACATTGACCAAAAGGAATGGTAATTTCTCATCTACAAAAACATCTCTATTAACCACAATTTTATTTGTAATGACGTCTAATAGTATATATGCTTCGGACTATTCACTATATCCAACAAACATTTTATGGTTTGGTTTCTTGCTTCTAAATTACTTCTCTTTTCCTTAGGAATATGTGCAAAAGAAATACAACCAATAACTTGAAAATCAATTATAGAAGGTTTCTATTTGACCATGCTTCCTCGGAAGTGACATTTTGAAAGGCTTTACATCTCAATAACTATCTTATTCTTCCTTTCCATGACTCCATTTTGTTCTAGAGTATACGAAGTAGTATATTGTCAATGGATACCTTCCTTCTAACAAAATTCCTTGATTTGATCAAAGACAAACTCACCTCCATTATCTGATCTTGACTTGTTTACTTGTTTACTTGTTTACTTGTTTACTTGTTTACTTGTTTTTTTTAAAAAGCTTTCCACACGACAAAGTTAGAAAAACACTATTGACTTATTCTTCAAAAAAAAACCCAAACTTTTCTAGAAAAGCCATCAACAAGTAACAAGAAAAACTTTGCACCAAACATTGTAGGAGTCTTCATAGGACCATGCAAATCAACATGTACCAAACCTAAAACCCCTTTGGCTTCCTATGCCTTACCTATATCAAATTGATGTTGACTTTATTTACCCATCTAACACCCTATGCATACATACTGACTTCCTTGAATGGATGGAAGCCCATCCACCATATTAGTCTTACTAATCATAATCAAATATTGATAATTCAAGTGACCATACCTTTCATGCCAAAGTTTACTAGTACTCTCAACTACTAGAAGTGCATGTGCTTTTTTTTGTTTTGGGATCAACCAATTTATACAATTCCTTTTCACCAATGCCAACAACAATCACTTTGTTATCTTGAAGAGTACTGACCATACATTTGTTCCCTTGAAACTTTACACTAGATTAGGATTCTACATGATCTCACTTATAGATATTAATTTAATGTTCATGTCAAGGGCATCCCAAATATTTTTAGATGTATAATTTACACCATTATTCAATGTCACCCGAACATTTCCACATCATTTTACAAAGTGAGTCCAACCATCACCCAAAGAAGCAAATTCACGACTACGCTTATACTCAACAAAATTTACATACCAATCTTTGAGACGCACATAGTGTCCAAATGCACCAAAGTTGAAGTATCAAGTTGTAAACTCAATAGATTGGTTTTGTGATGCCACAAAAGCAAAGTCATTTGTTGTTCCTCGTTCATCCTCCTTAACAACATCTACATACCATGATTTCTTTTCACCACTTGCAAGATCTTGTTGTCACTTCAATAATCTTTCTTGAAGTGTCCTAGCTCTTTACAATAGTAGCATTTCGACTTTGATCTTTGCATTAACTTATTGCCCTTTGAAGATTCACCTACAAAACTAGTTGTTTTATTTTATTTTTCTTTGTTCTTGCTTTGTGCACTCAATGCGCTCTCTATGATGTTTGAAGTTATTGCTCTCAACTATTCTTGCCTTCATTCCTCTTGTAAAAGAAGTGATAACTTCTCAAACTCAAGTTTTTGAGTCTCTACAATTAGGTGCAAAGACTCAACAAAGGAATCAAATGATGGTGTAAAGTTTGCATTATCAATGCAACCAAATCCTAATCATCCATTAGCTTTTCAATGGCTACCAATTGATCAATAAGATCCTTCATACCCAAAAGATAGTTAGAAAAAGATCCTCCTTACAACTTAGTAGAAAACAAAAGATTTTTTAAATACAAAAAGATCCTCCTCCTTACTGTTAGAATATTATTATATACTTGTTAATGGTCAATATTATGTTAGTTTAGTTTTATACTGTTTCTACAATATCTGTTAGGTAGATTGTAGGTAGATAGTTAATATCTACAGTAAATCTTCTTTTATATTATGCAACTTCTTTTTTCATGTTAATAGAATGAAATCCTTTACCATTCACATGGTATCAGAGCCTTCTAGGGTTACTGGGAAATTTCGTGAGCCTTCTTTTGGCTATAATTCGGATTTTTTTAAAATGTGCCTGTGAGTGATCGCGTCTAGGGTTTGGCGTCTGAATTCAAGTCACGTTTTTTTTTTGAAAGAAAGGGACGAAAGTTCTTTTTGCTTGTTTTTCACCTGTTTTCGCGACCTTTGTTGGGCACGATTTATAGACCTAGGCGTGTGTTTAGAACCCTTGTTTGTGCGTCTCAAACCCTTCTAGCATGTCACATTTTGAAATCTACGATTTCTGGTTTTTTTCTAGCCATAAATCCACGTTTCTGTCTTCTTTTTTTAAGCACGTTTTCTTACTGTCTTTGGCCGCGCGACTTTGAACTCTTTCTGGCGCGATTTGTTCACCCTTTGGCTGTGTTTTCACTGAATATTGGACGCGATTTTTCATTTGGTTCTGGTCGCATTTATTACCTATTTTTGACGCGTTTTTTCCTGCATATTCTATGCGGCTAGGGTTCCTGTTTGTTCCTGTTCGTGGCTGGCTTGAGTTCTCCATTTTTTGCAAATTTTTGGAGCTTTCATGGCCGCCTAAGGCCTCTAAAAATTTCGACTTGGGTTTTGACTAGTTTTCTGAGATCAAATTTTTTTTCTAATTATATATTTTTTGTGGGTTTTTCGAAATCTCATCTGGGTCGCCATTAGTTTTTTTTTGGGTGTCTCGATTTTCGTGCCTCAAAATTTGTGCAACTGGGTGTTGACGAAATTTTTTGGTTATTCAGCAAATTTTTTGGGTTTTCAGCATCCTGTTCTGGGTACTCTTTAGATCTTCTGGGTTTTGTTTTCAACGTGCCTCGAAATCCGTGTTAGGGTTTCTGCTTTGAGTTTGTGCAATTTCTATTTTCGTTTTGCCTTCACCAGTTCGACCTCAGTGTACGTGATGGCATCTCTGACGAACATAATGCTTGAAAGCAACCAGAAGTTCAATGGGAAGAATTACAACACCTGGAAACAACGCATGATTACGATCTTCCAATATCGTTGCCTAGATCAAATCGTTTTGGGGAACTCAACTCGTCCCACTATAGTCGGAAAGGACCAGGACAAATGGGATGAACGCAACCGGGAAGCCGTCATGCTCATCAAACTCTCAATCACAGATGAGCAGCTACCTCAGGTACCGTTTGGCAAAACTGCTCCGGAAATCTAGGATCATTTGAAGGCTCTTCATGAAACCTCCAACAAGAGCAGAGCGTTCTTTCTCAAGAACATGCTCTTTTCCATCATGATGGATGAGAAAATGTCCTTACAGGAACATCTCACGAAGATTAAGGACATTCGTGATCAGTTGGAGGCGATTGGTCGAACAATGGAGAAAGAAGACATGGTCGTCACTACTCTGAAGAGTCTTCTGCGTTCGTATGAGCACTTCATTGAGACGCTAAATATCACCTCCACCAATGTTGATCTCAAATTTGAAGTTCATTGCAACAAGCTCTTGCAGTAGGATCAATGGCGACAACAGTTTGGAAGCAGTACCAGTTCCACCTCCATAGAGCAAGCATTCTCTGCCAAATCTTCTGCTAAGAACAAAGGGAAGGCTCAATCTTCTCAGCCGAAAGGCTCTGGTTCTTCTCAGGACAGCAAGAAGAAAAAGAACGTTCAATGCAATTATTGCCATAAATATGGTCACATCAAGCCTGATTGTCGAATTCAGATGGCTTCTGAACAAAGGAAGCAGGGAGGGTCTCACCAAAAGCCACATGTCGCAGAGCACACTGAGCAGAAAGAGTCTGCATTCTATGCTTTTATGGCCAAGAGAACAGCGGATCCAGTACAATCTTCTGCTTGGTATATTGATTCAGGGGCTTCTCGGCATTTTACTCGTCGTCGAGATTGGTTCACCAAATATGAACCATTCACTGATTCAGTGATCTTTGGAGGCGACGAAGAGTACACCGTTGCCGGTAAGGGCAATGTTCAAATTCACTTTGGAGGAAGAAATTTACTCTTTCTTGATGTCTACTATGTTCCAGGCATGGAACATAATCTTCTCTCTGTCAGCCAGATCATGAAGCATTCTCCCCTGTTGGATATTATTTTCAGTTCGTCCACTTGCAGCATGGTTGATAAGGAGACACATACTATGATTGCTATGGGACTTGAGGATCATGGTTTGTATAGACTTGTTGATTTTGGTGATTCTCAAGAGCACGCTCTTGCAGCCAGGAGTACTACCATCAGCAAACTTTGGCATTAGTGTTATGGGTACTTGAATGTGCACTATCTCTCTCAACTATCTCGGGAGGGTTTGGTTGCTGGTCTACCTGAGATCCAAACTTAAAATCATGGAGTTTGTGGAGCCTTTCAAGCTGGAAAGCAGCATCGGACACCATTCTCGGATGGTGATTCTTGGCGAGCCTCCAAGGTACTTCAATTGGTTCACGTTGATGTATGTGGACCAATGAACACTCCATCTGTTACTGGGTCCAAGGACTTTTTATTATTTGTTGATGATTTCAGTCGAAAAATGTGGGTGTATTTTTTGAAACATAAATCAGATGTGTTCAGTACATTTCAGCAGTATAAGGCCTTAGTTGAGAAGGAATCAAGTTCTCAGATTGTTACTCTAAGGTCAAATAATGGGGGGGAGTTTTGTTCAGCTGACTTCTCCACTTTTTGTGCTCAATACGGCATCAAACAACAACTCACCACGCCATACACCCCTCAACAGAATGGTGTCGTTGAACTTAGGAATCGCACCATTATTGAAATGGCTCGTTCTATGCTGGAGTACAGAAATGTACCTAAGAAATACTGGGCTGAAGTAGTTTATACTGCAGTCTACCTCCTGAATCGGTCACCTACACAGGCCGTTAAGAAGATGACTCCAGAAGAAGCCTGGTCAGGACGTAAGCCTAAAGTGGGCCATCTGAAAGTCTTTGGTTCTACAGCTCATGTATGGATTCCAGACGCCAAGCGTGCCAAGTTGGACTCCAAGAGCCAGAAACTTATGTTTACTGGTTACAGCGACAATCACAAGGCATACAGGTTAATTGATGTGGAGACGAATCGTCTTATATTCAATCGTGATGTTGTGATTGATGAGACTACTGGTCCATTTGTTCCTACTACCAGCCCTGAGGATCAGCCTATGAAGGTTCCTGATGATGGTGTTCATCTTCCTCTTGGTTCCCTTGAGGGCTTCAGAGCATTTTGACTCTGAAGATGAGGAGTCTACCGGTCATGATCTAGCACCACCTGATTTTCCTCAGGATACATCTCCAGATGACTCCGTTCCAAAAATTCCAGAGGATGTTGTTTCTCCTATTCCAGATGTTGGTACTTCTACTCGTTGGCCTAAGTGGTGGCTCAAGACTATTGGAGATCTTCATAATGATGGACTCATTGAGGGTAGATCAGCTCGTAGAAAGAGCAAGTAGCAAAACTCAGTCAATTATGCTCTTATGGCCAACATACACAACATCTATGAGCCTCAGGCATATTCAGAGGCTAAAGGAATTCCAGAGTGGGAAAAGGCTATGGAGTCCGAATACCATAGTCTTCTGAAGAATCACACTTTGGTTCTCTCTGATCTTCCTCCTGGGAAGAAACCTATCAGCTGCAAATGGGTTTATAAGGTCAAGTATCATGCAGATGGTACTCTGGATAAATACAAGGCAAGATTAGTTGCTCGGGGATTCACACAGCGGGAGGGCATTGACTACGAGGAGACTTTTGCTCCTACTGCCAAGATGAGCACAATTTGTCTTCTTCTCGCTATTGCAGCCCAATTCACATGGACAGTTCATCAGATGGATGTTAAGAGTGCCTTCCTCAATGGTGATTTGCAGGAAGAAGTCTACATGACGCAGCCTCCTGGTTTCAAGGTTGCCAGAAAAGAACATCAGGTATGTAAGCTCATGAAAGCACTCTATGGACTGAAACAGGCTCCTCGTGCATGGTACATCAAGATTGATCAATACTTGGTTGATCAAGGTTTTCAACGCAGTCCTTCTGACAGTAATCTGTATGTCAAACACTCTGGTGATGATGTTTTGTTTCTTGTTATCTATGTTGATGACTTGATCATTACTGGTAGTTCAGCACATTTGATTGCAGCAATCAAACAAGACTTGTGTCAAGCTTTTGACATGACAGATTTGGGGCTTCTCCATTATTGTTTGGGTATTGAAGTTTGGCAGACCACTAGTGGCATCTTTATCTCTCAGTCTAAATACGCTTGGAGTCTACTTGACAAATTTCGGATGCAAGATTGTAAACCTACCTCCACACCTATGGAGAAGGGGCTGAAGTTATCAGCCAACTCTGATTCATCTCCAATTGATGAAACGACATTCAGGCAACTAGTGGGCAGTCTCATCTACCTCACTGCCACTAGACCTGACATCACTTTTGCAGTGAGCTACATTTCTCGCTTCATGACAGCTCCAAAAGCTGAGCATTGGCTTGCAACGAAGCGAGTGCTAAGATATGTTAAGGGCACTTCAGATTATGGCATTTTGTATGGTAGATGCAAGGATCCAAAGCTGATTGGTTATACAATTTCAGATTGGGCACGTTAAGTGGATGACAAAAAATCTACTTCTGGATATGTATTCAGTTTGGGTACAGGTGTTGTAACATGGACAAGCAAGAAGCAACAGGCAGTGGCTCTTTCCTCTACTGAAGTAGAATATCGAGGAACCGTCAAGGCAGCATGTGAGGCAGTTTGGCTCCGTAGGATGCTTTCTGACATGCACATGTCACAAGCAGGTCCTTCTCCCTTGTACACTGATAAACAAGGGGTGCTCAAACTGGCCAAAAATCCAGTCTTCCATGAACGTACCAAGCATGTCGAGGTTCATTGTCACTACATCCACAAGCTGGTAAAAGATGGATCAGTTCAGCTACAGTATGTTCCAACGGCGGATCAGACTGCAAATGTTCTCACCAAGTCTTTGAGCCCGGATAAATTTGTCAAATTCAAGGGGCAACTTGGTGTTTTTGACCGATTGACCATTAACGGAGGGTGTTAGAATATTATTATATACTTGTTAATAGTCAATATTATGTTAGTTTAGTTTTATACTGTTTCTATAGTATCTGTTAGGTAGATTGTAGGTAGATAATTAATATCTACGGTAAATCTTCTTTTATATTATGTAACTTCTTTTTTCATGCTAATAGAATGAAATCCTTTACCATTCACACTTACAACTTAGTAGAACACAAAAGATTTTTTAAATACAAAGCTCTCTCAACTTCAAATGCTTGATATTTTGTTTTAAGACTTTCCCACAATGTTGGAGCTACAATGGTGCTTTTAAGCTCTAGCACGAGTGCATCAGCAACAAACAATTTTAGAAGCATTAAAGTGTCCTTGTGCCTTTTGTCATGGTCCTCCTAATGATTTTCAAGTCATGCCTCCTTGTTCAACACAATTTGATCAAGATGACGATACTCACAAATGGCGAGTATTTTGTGACTCCATAGACTAGAATTCTAGCAAATCAACTTCTAAGAGTCAGGCAAAAGTAATGTTTGGACTCCTACCATATCAACACACTCCACTAGACTCGAGATGATGAAAACAATTAGTTCAAAGATATGTTAGAATTGGAACAAAAACACTTTATAGGGAAGTTTGGGACTCCACTAAACACAATGTGACAAGTTTTTAGGAGAGAATTCCTCATAGTTTGAAAAATATTAAATTAATATCTTTTTAGGAAAATTACCATAACAATTAAAACTAGAGATTTGTGAGAGCTAGAACAAAAAATCACTTTACTAGGATGTTTTCGACTCCACTAGACACAATGTGACAACTATTTAGGAGGAAATTCCTTCCAAATGAGAGGATATAAAATTTACACTATTCCTCGACAAGTTGAAATATTTGAACACAAAGTTTAAGCTTTATAAAATTTTATATATCTTAAACTATTATATTGAATTCCAAAACAAAACTCATGACCTCTTTCTCCCTCATGCCTTACAAATCTCAACAGATCCCGATCTCACAAATTGCATGTTGATCTCCCACATTTCACAATTTTAGGCATCACTCCTTTAACGAAGCACTTCTAAATACTTTTGACTAATTAATTTGTTGCTCTTTATCAAACTCCACTCAAAATATAATTAAACGTCCAAATTTAATGAGGACAAGAAAGCATAAAAGCATATCAAAAAAAAGTACAGTAGTTATTTAAATGCCATAACTATGCAAGCATAATTGTTTCACCAAGTGTCTCTCTCCAACCACTTGTGCCTCTAATGCTTCTTATTAATCATATCTCTCATAATTTTACATGCTGCCATGTAATCTCTCCAACCTTTACAAGCTACTCTCCAGAGTTTCATCTACACTTTCAAGTAAATTAGCACCCCTCTCCAAGAACCATCACACCACTCATTACATCTTCAATACAGCAAAAATCTCTCTCAAAGGTTTAGCTATTTATAAGGCTTTGATACCATATTATCAATATATTCTTGAGCATGAATATTATATTATAGAATGGCTTATTATATATTTCAAAGAATGAAGCAACCAATCCTATTATTTAGGAACAAACTTCCAACAACCTACGTGAAACAAATTACAACAATGTGCTAATGATAGCACAATAATAAATAATATAAAACTAGTCCCACATGCTAAGATATATTCTATAATGCTAACTTTAATCTATATTAATCTTATACTCCCATTGCTTCTCCCTATATCTCCTTCCTCCAATCAAAGACTTCTATTGATTGTGGGTCCAAACCTTTAGGCACATTGTAGGAATACAAATCAGATACATTGAATATCAGTATACATCCAACCCTTCTATTAGATTGAACACATAAGCATTCTTAGAAAACTTGCACAAAATGCAACACAGATCAATCTTCTTGGGCTTTCACTTGTATATTCCACAATGGAACCTCTCCTTTCTTAGATGCACCATGAATAACTCACCCTCCAAGTAGTGCTTCTCCATTCAACACATATTTGCACGCAATTTATACCTCGCATCACTCTCTTCTAGCTACTTCTTGACTTGCACATGAATCTCCTTCATGTGTTGCACGAAGCCTTCAACTTTTACACTTAGACACCTTCCCTTGTCTTCCACTCCTAAAAAATTTGTGACTCCTTCTGACAATGTCCCAATCACCACTTGAAATGGTGTCCTCCCTAATGATCCATTCACTCAATTGTTGTACACAAACTCCACCCACACCAACATAAAGGCCCACTATGTAGGTTTTCTCCTACCTATTTGTAGATTGCCAAGACAACAATTGGCAACTTCTATCTATTTGTTCATCTACAATTGATATGAAAAGTTATAGTTGAGTTGTGTGTTATTGGACTCGAAGGTTATTAAGGGTTTGTATGGCTTAATTGGCATTTCAATATAACATTTGCCTCTTAGTCAAGGCATATACAACCTCATTGGTCTTGCGTGGACAATGCTTTGATAGAAAATAGAGAGACTACAAATATTCTACCCACCTCATGTGCCTCTAGTTAAATTTTGCTTATTTTTAATGTACTTCATCACTTGGTGGTCTATGTACAACACAAAGTCCTTTGGCAACAAGAAATGCCTCCACTTGCACAAAGTTTACACTATAGCATATAATTATTGATCATAGACAAAATATTATTCCCTACCCTCATTAACCTTTTGGTTGAACAAGATTGGTCACCCTTCCAACTCAATATAGCATCAATTGTCATTCCATTGGCATTGCAATCAACCAAGAACACCTTTCCAAAGTTTAAAAGTGCAAGCATAGACTCCTCCATCACTTTCTTCTTCAAGAGTGCAAAATTCTTAGCACCAACGACTATCCACTCAAACCCACCCTTTCCCATGTAGTGTGTCAAGGATGTGCAAATGCCACTAAAGTTCTAGATGAACTTCCAACAAAATATCACCACACCATGGAAACCTTTGAATTGTTATCACTTTTCAATTCAAGCCACTCAACAACCACATAGACCTTCTCTAGATCCATTGGCAATTCTTCTTGAGATATCATGAATCCCAAGTCTATTAGCTCCACGTTTATGAAGTTGAACTTCTTTAGGTTTATGCACAAGGCATCTCTCCTCAATTGCACCAACACCTTTTGTATGTGTGCAAGATGCTCCTCCCTCATTTTGTTGAACACCAAAGTTTTGTTAAGATAAATGACCACAAACTTGTCAAAAACAACTTCAAAACTTTGTTCATCAAGCACATTAATGTGCTTGGGGCATTCATCAACCCAAATGGCATACTATCTATTCATACAAGCCTTCCATTGTTCTAAATGCAATCTTCCATTAATCTCCTTCCTTATCATAATCTAATAATATCTACTCTTGATGTCTATCTTGGAGAAATAGTGTGCTCCACTCAAACAATCTATTAGGTCATCCATGTGCAACAATGGAAACCTATATTTGATGCAAGTCTTATTGATCACATAGGAATCTATTCAATTCTCCATTTTCCATCCTTCTTTGGCACAAGTATCACGAACTCTATATAAGGATTCAAACTCTCTCTTATTCGACATCATTCCAACAATTCTTCAACCTACTAGTTCAACTTCAGACTCATTTCAAGACATTTTGTTTGGTGCCTTGTTTGGCAAACTAAGATCCGATAACAAATACATGCAATGTGAGATGCTACATATCAACAATAATCCATTTGGCATTCCCTCGCCAATCATATCTACGAATTCCTCAAGCAACACATCAACTTACAACTCCTTCAAGTTGTGTGGGCTTGACTACTAGCACATTGTAATCCTATAGGTCTCCTACCTCCTTGAGAAAATAACAACACCTTGCCCTCATGCGTGAACTCCTCTTCCTTCTTCAAAGGAAGTAACTCCAACTTCTTCCCATCTTTCCTAATGGTGAAGTTGTTCTTGCAACCATCATGAATAGCGCATCAATCATATTGCCAAGGCCTTCCCAGTAACATGTAGCAAGCATCCATTGGGATCATGTCACACCATACCTCATTTGCCTATCCTCCAAAGCAAAATGCAACTTGACATACTCTATCACTATGGATTGTTGTCCCTTCAACCAAGAGGCTCTATATGTCATGTGGTGCAAGACTATCTTCAACCCTAGCTTTTGCACCATCTCAAAGAATGCTAAGTTGTCAATGTTGCATTCATCAATGATCAACTTGCAACGATTCCTTGTCCAACTTGCACTTAGCTCAAAATGCCACAATTCATCATCTTTATGTGGAAGTTTCATAAAACCTTGACCATCATTAGATTATTCCCAACTTCTACTATAGCACTCTCTACTCTACCACCTAATGAGCTTGCCTCTTCAACCTATGCAACATGCACACACTTCTCTACATGACCTTGCTCTAGCCCGACACTGGGATACTCAAATACATTGTGACCTACTTGCCCACATCTAAAGCAAGACACACTGAAGCCCTTTCTACAATTTTTCCTTGTATCTCCACCTTGGTTAGAGATCTTCTTGCAATTTGCACTTGGCATGGTGCTGCTGGTTTTTGCACTCTTCATGCACAAAGGTATGTCTCCTTCACTCTACTTGCTTTATGCATCTCTAGCCTTACCAAAGCTACATATGCTCTATTGTGAATGGGACAACTTTGCTTTAAGTGCAAGTTCATAGGCCTCCTCAACAAACCAAATGGTAAGCAAGCAAATATCATCCTGGATTTAGATGCACAACTCATTAGCATACCTTGATGCTTTCTCAATGCTATATGCCCAATGTGAATGAATAGTCAATGGAACTCTTTTGTGTACTCCTTCATGAATGTCTCTCATTAGCATAGCTTTTGGAGCTTCTTTTGCAAATCTATTGCATAGTCAATCACCAAAAACATCCTCTTTAGCTTAACCACCATCCTAACCCACTACAAGATCTTGTGCTTCTCATCCTATACGATGCTTCTTACACCAATTTTCACCACAATGTAGCAAGACCCTTCAACTTCATGGCAACAATCTTGAATCTCTTTGGGTATTTGATGTCTTTGAACTTGACATATCTCTTCAGCTCAATGATCCAATCAATCAACTCTTTAGGATTTAAGCTTCCAAAATAGCATGGGAAATCAATCCTCAATTTGTTCCTAGCCTTCAACGATGCATTAGCAAATATTTCCTCCATTGTCATGTCCTCGACATTATCTGCCTTTACACACCTCCCTACACGTCACAACCTCTCATTATTAATATCTTCTATTGCCACAAGACCTTGTCTCTATGCCTTGACAGTGTAGGATTCCAACCAAGATAGAGATACCATAGCTTGATGAGAAAAGAAAAATCATTTTGGAACCTACGAGATTTCTTTAGAGATGCACTAAATGACTACAGATGAAGATGATTACAAAGTATCTAATAAGTGGAACAATCTGAACTATGAAGATGCAACATGGGAAGATGTAGCATTCTTGTAGAAGCATCCAAGGATTGTCAACATTGAGGACAAAGTTGCTTTTAAGAGGAGGAACATGCTATGTCATTAAGCTACAATGTAAATGAGGATACATGTAGCCAACTTGTGGCTGGCATATCCCTTAAAAAAGTTATATGATCATTTATAAAGTCATATATAGGTAGTTAGGTCAACTTGGTGGCATCAATAGCATAAGTATGGTACATCTAGAAGGTAGAGGTTAGTTATTATCATCATATTGTGTATTTTGTTCCTATTGAAGACTATTGGAGGTAGCCCTCTAGAAGTGGCTTAGGAGGTTGCCCCCTCGAAGTAATTTGTTATTATCAAGTATTTGCAACACATTCTGATTAAATTCTTCTCCTAACTAAGTTATTTCATTACAAGTGCTTGAATGCACCTAATGCATCAACTAGTTCTACAATGTGGACCACTAGCTAGTTCCTCACACCTCTTCTTCCAAGTTTGAATTCTCCTCTAGTTCACCTACAATGCAACACACTGTAGATAAATGCTTCAATAATGGAAATCTCATGAGCTCACCTTTAGGACTCAAAACACTAAGCTTTGATACCGAATCGGTGAAGCACCATAGTGGATCGATTGAACAACTAAGAGGTGCGAACAAAGCACACAACATTAGCAAGGCAAGGAAAAATGCAAAATAAAGACAAAGAGGCCAAATGAAATATTACAAAAGGGCCACCAATATGTGAAACCCCACACTATGCTATCCAATCTCAAGAGAAATATGCAAACTCTCTACAACATACGATCAACTTAGAAACTCTACCCAAAACTCAATTTGTAGAACACTTGCAATTGTTCTCCCAACCAACATGTTCAAATGATCAAGGCTTTGCATTATATAGTGCATGCCACTTGCATTACCACACTAAATGAAAGTTGGTCACTAAAATAAATCAAAATGCGTGATAATGGAGTAGGTCGACCAACAAGGAATCGTCTTACAAAGAACAATCCAGCCATTCCTCAATTAATTCAAAGTGACATTCTTCTAACCTTCCAAAACTAACACACTATCAAAAGATCTAATTGCCTAACAAAATGACCAATCACCTGACATCTAACATCAATTGATCCCATGAAATGCACATACATAAACAAGCTATGCGATCCAACAATTGGCAAGTTTTCAACACAAAGAAACTTGCACTTGATAGAGATGCACTAGAAAACACCAACAAACAGCAATGTGCATGAGACACAAGCTGCCCAGGACACGGCAAATACATGGTTAAGCCAACACATAACATACTGCCATAACACAAGGCATGCACAAGTTAAGCCCATGTGCAAAACTAAACATCTATTTTTGGGTAATGCCAGATTCGCTAACCCAAGGAAGCTCATGCTTCAATCTCTCATTTTTCTCTGTTAAATTCAAGGGTAAAGAAGCCTGGTGCAAATTATTCAAAAATACAAAAAGATATTACATCAATTCAAGCAAAAAAAGTATGAGAAAAATTTCTTACAAGTCTAACCAATTGCCATAAAGAATCCTTTAAACTACAAAATCAACTTTGAAAAATCAGAATAAAAAAGGTCCTACAAATTCCTTAAAACTATACTGACCAAAAAAAAATCCTTGAAACTATAAAAATATTTGTTAAAAATAAATTGATAATAAATAGGAGAAATTACTCTTCAGCTAGTGCAGCGATTCCCTTTTAAATTTTAAAATAAAGACCCCTGCTCACGACAAATGCCTCAATACACTAACTGTGAAAACTAACAATAATAAATAAATATGAGAAAATCAATCTTTATGTAGTGCAGCCGTTTATTTTTTCTTCTAAAATCTAAGATAAAGATCATTGCAATTACAAACTCTATAAAAGTACAAAAAATTAAAAAATTGCCTGTAAAAATTTTAAAAACAAAGAAGAGAAATAATCATTTACCTAATGCATCCATTTGCTGTTTCTTCTTAATTCTACGGCATACAGCACTGCTCAATAAAAATGCCTTTAAAAAGTTCAAACTTTAATTACGAAAAATTACCGGCTTTAAATTAAATAATAACAATAATAATAAATAGGAGATAGTAATCTTCACCTAAGGAAGCCAACTCCTGTTAAATTCTAACGTAAAAATCTCTTGCTCAAGTCGAATTCCCAAAAAAACAGAAAAATATGCTCCCCCAAAAAATAATACTAGATAAGAATGAGAAAATAATCTTTATCTAGCGTAGCCATTTGCTCCTTTTCTTAGAAAATCTAAGATAAAAGATCACCGGGAACTAAAAATCCCGTAAAAAATAAAATAAAAAATGTGCCTTCCAAACAAATAGCAAAATAATAAAAATGAAAAAATAATTTTACCCAGTGCGTCTGTTTTTTAATAAATTCTAGTGTAAATTCCACTGCTCACTACAGATTCCTTAAAATAGTGATTGAAAACAAATTGTACCTTTTGAAAGCAAATTATAAGAGAAACGTGAGAATGTAATCATTACTCAGTGTAGCCATTATCTTCTAATAGGGTTAACACCACTCCTCGCTACAAGTGCCTTAAATTGCAATAAATTACTGCCGTAAATTTACATATAAATAAAATATTACTCGCCTGGTGCAGCCATTGCTCTTTTTTCGGAAATTCTAGGGTAAAAACACTGCTCACTGCAAATGCCTTAAAAAATCGAAAAGAAAAAAGAAAACTACAGAAAAAATTTAAATGAAAATAAACTTTACCTAGCGCAGCCATTTGCTGTTTTCTACCAGAGCCAGGCGGACGACCTCTTCCACGCCTCTGTGAAGAACCGGGAGAGACCAAAACCATATCTGACGATGACGCCATGGGAGGCGGCAGAGCCAATGTCATGCCGCCATCTGGCCCGTACTTCCTCGGCCTCCCCCTCTTCCTCTTCAACATTATGGCATTCGAAACCCCCTGCATTACAATAGCATTTGAAGCCGAAGCCGAAACGGAGACCCCCGGATTATTATTAATATTGCTGTTATTGATGTTAATTGCGGCAGAAGGCCTTGCAAAAGCAGAAGAAGGCGCCCCCCCCTGCTGCTGCAAAGCCACAGAAGATTCTCTGCCCTCCATGATAATAACTACATAGAATTCAACTGTTCAAATTTTTTACTCTACAGCGCCTAAAATTCAGAAAAAATTTCGTCCAGACATTCTTTTCTTCATCTTTTTCGCTAGGGTTTCACTCAAAATCCCAATTCTTTTTTTAGCTAAGTTTAGAGATTCGAAATTATCGACATTATTTTTTTCTCTTTTTGCTGTGGTTTTTTCTGAGTTGAGCTGTGAACTACTGCTCAGTACGTAGCTTAGAAACTCTGTACACAGATTCAAACGGGATATAATTATAATGTCCGAAAAGGGCTTCTTTCCGCCCACGTGACCGCTCGCTTGAAACATTTCGCTTTTGCATCTTTGTTCATCTGCTTTTTTAGTTGCTACTTTCGCTTATACGAAAAGTCTAAGCATGTGACCGCCGGGGACTGAAGCGAGGGTTGATATTTGCGGTGTGGGGGCCCACAAATCGATATTTTTTTAGGCAGGTGGGGCTGTAAAGGTCTCTAAATGGTGGGCCCATGTTTGTTTACTGTAGTAGGTGTATTGATAGCATTATCTCGAAAGTCTCATGTACGTGTATACTCGTTTATTTTTCCCGTATTAAGAAAAATGCGATAAATTCAGGTCTATTTTTCTTATCCAATTTAATTTTGTAAAACATTGTTATTTCTAAG
>CM021105.1:36557858-36574746 GCA_007115665.2 Sequoiadendron giganteum
TGATATTTTGTTTTAAGACTTTCCCACAATGTTGGAGCTACAATGGTGCTTTTAAGCTCTAGCACGAGTGCATCAGCAACAAACAATTTTAGAAGCATTAAAGTGTCCTTGTGCCTTTTGTCATGGTCCTCCTAATGATTTTCAAGTCATGCCTCCTTGTTCAACACAATTTGATCAAGATGACGATACTCACAAATGGCGAGTATTTTGTGACTCCATAGACTAGAATTCTAGCAAATCAACTTCTAAGAGTCAGGCAAAAGTAATGTTTGGACTCCTACCATATCAACACACTCCACTAGACTCGAGATGATGAAAACAATTAGTTCAAAGATATGTTAGAATTGGAACAAAAACACTTTATAGGGAAGTTTGGGACTCCACTAAACACAATGTGACAAGTTTTTAGGAGAGAATTCCTCATAGTTTGAAAAATATTAAATTAATATCTTTTTAGGAAAATTACCATAACAATTAAAACTAGAGATTTGTGAGAGCTAGAACAAAAAATCACTTTACTAGGATGTTTTCGACTCCACTAGACACAATGTGACAACTATTTAGGAGGAAATTCCTTCCAAATGAGAGGATATAAAATTTACACTATTCCTCGACAAGTTGAAATATTTGAACACAAAGTTTAAGCTTTATAAAATTTTATATATCTTAAACTATTATATTGAATTCCAAAACAAAACTCATGACCTCTTTCTCCCTCATGCCTTACAAATCTCAACAGATCCCGATCTCACAAATTGCATGTTGATCTCCCACATTTCACAATTTTAGGCATCACTCCTTTAACGAAGCACTTCTAAATACTTTTGACTAATTAATTTGTTGCTCTTTATCAAACTCCACTCAAAATATAATTAAACGTCCAAATTTAATGAGGACAAGAAAGCATAAAAGCATATCAAAAAAAAGTACAGTAGTTATTTAAATGCCATAACTATGCAAGCATAATTGTTTCACCAAGTGTCTCTCTCCAACCACTTGTGCCTCTAATGCTTCTTATTAATCATATCTCTCATAATTTTACATGCTGCCATGTAATCTCTCCAACCTTTACAAGCTACTCTCCAGAGTTTCATCTACACTTTCAAGTAAATTAGCACCCCTCTCCAAGAACCATCACACCACTCATTACATCTTCAATACAGCAAAAATCTCTCTCAAAGGTTTAGCTATTTATAAGGCTTTGATACCATATTATCAATATATTCTTGAGCATGAATATTATATTATAGAATGGCTTATTATATATTTCAAAGAATGAAGCAACCAATCCTATTATTTAGGAACAAACTTCCAACAACCTACGTGAAACAAATTACAACAATGTGCTAATGATAGCACAATAATAAATAATATAAAACTAGTCCCACATGCTAAGATATATTCTATAATGCTAACTTTAATCTATATTAATCTTATACTCCCATTGCTTCTCCCTATATCTCCTTCCTCCAATCAAAGACTTCTATTGATTGTGGGTCCAAACCTTTAGGCACATTGTAGGAATACAAATCAGATACATTGAATATCAGTATACATCCAACCCTTCTATTAGATTGAACACATAAGCATTCTTAGAAAACTTGCACAAAATGCAACACAGATCAATCTTCTTGGGCTTTCACTTGTATATTCCACAATGGAACCTCTCCTTTCTTAGATGCACCATGAATAACTCACCCTCCAAGTAGTGCTTCTCCATTCAACACATATTTGCACGCAATTTATACCTCGCATCACTCTCTTCTAGCTACTTCTTGACTTGCACATGAATCTCCTTCATGTGTTGCACGAAGCCTTCAACTTTTACACTTAGACACCTTCCCTTGTCTTCCACTCCTAAAAAATTTGTGACTCCTTCTGACAATGTCCCAATCACCACTTGAAATGGTGTCCTCCCTAATGATCCATTCACTCAATTGTTGTACACAAACTCCACCCACACCAACATAAAGGCCCACTATGTAGGTTTTCTCCTACCTATTTGTAGATTGCCAAGACAACAATTGGCAACTTCTATCTATTTGTTCATCTACAATTGATATGAAAAGTTATAGTTGAGTTGTGTGTTATTGGACTCGAAGGTTATTAAGGGTTTGTATGGCTTAATTGGCATTTCAATATAACATTTGCCTCTTAGTCAAGGCATATACAACCTCATTGGTCTTGCGTGGACAATGCTTTGATAGAAAATAGAGAGACTACAAATATTCTACCCACCTCATGTGCCTCTAGTTAAATTTTGCTTATTTTTAATGTACTTCATCACTTGGTGGTCTATGTACAACACAAAGTCCTTTGGCAACAAGAAATGCCTCCACTTGCACAAAGTTTACACTATAGCATATAATTATTGATCATAGACAAAATATTATTCCCTACCCTCATTAACCTTTTGGTTGAACAAGATTGGTCACCCTTCCAACTCAATATAGCATCAATTGTCATTCCATTGGCATTGCAATCAACCAAGAACACCTTTCCAAAGTTTAAAAGTGCAAGCATAGACTCCTCCATCACTTTCTTCTTCAAGAGTGCAAAATTCTTAGCACCAACGACTATCCACTCAAACCCACCCTTTCCCATGTAGTGTGTCAAGGATGTGCAAATGCCACTAAAGTTCTAGATGAACTTCCAACAAAATATCACCACACCATGGAAACCTTTGAATTGTTATCACTTTTCAATTCAAGCCACTCAACAACCACATAGACCTTCTCTAGATCCATTGGCAATTCTTCTTGAGATATCATGAATCCCAAGTCTATTAGCTCCACGTTTATGAAGTTGAACTTCTTTAGGTTTATGCACAAGGCATCTCTCCTCAATTGCACCAACACCTTTTGTATGTGTGCAAGATGCTCCTCCCTCATTTTGTTGAACACCAAAGTTTTGTTAAGATAAATGACCACAAACTTGTCAAAAACAACTTCAAAACTTTGTTCATCAAGCACATTAATGTGCTTGGGGCATTCATCAACCCAAATGGCATACTATCTATTCATACAAGCCTTCCATTGTTCTAAATGCAATCTTCCATTAATCTCCTTCCTTATCATAATCTAATAATATCTACTCTTGATGTCTATCTTGGAGAAATAGTGTGCTCCACTCAAACAATCTATTAGGTCATCCATGTGCAACAATGGAAACCTATATTTGATGCAAGTCTTATTGATCACATAGGAATCTATTCAATTCTCCATTTTCCATCCTTCTTTGGCACAAGTATCACGAACTCTATATAAGGATTCAAACTCTCTCTTATTCGACATCATTCCAACAATTCTTCAACCTACTAGTTCAACTTCAGACTCATTTCAAGACATTTTGTTTGGTGCCTTGTTTGGCAAACTAAGATCCGATAACAAATACATGCAATGTGAGATGCTACATATCAACAATAATCCATTTGGCATTCCCTCGCCAATCATATCTACGAATTCCTCAAGCAACACATCAACTTACAACTCCTTCAAGTTGTGTGGGCTTGACTACTAGCACATTGTAATCCTATAGGTCTCCTACCTCCTTGAGAAAATAACAACACCTTGCCCTCATGCGTGAACTCCTCTTCCTTCTTCAAAGGAAGTAACTCCAACTTCTTCCCATCTTTCCTAATGGTGAAGTTGTTCTTGCAACCATCATGAATAGCGCATCAATCATATTGCCAAGGCCTTCCCAGTAACATGTAGCAAGCATCCATTGGGATCATGTCACACCATACCTCATTTGCCTATCCTCCAAAGCAAAATGCAACTTGACATACTCTATCACTATGGATTGTTGTCCCTTCAACCAAGAGGCTCTATATGTCATGTGGTGCAAGACTATCTTCAACCCTAGCTTTTGCACCATCTCAAAGAATGCTAAGTTGTCAATGTTGCATTCATCAATGATCAACTTGCAACGATTCCTTGTCCAACTTGCACTTAGCTCAAAATGCCACAATTCATCATCTTTATGTGGAAGTTTCATAAAACCTTGACCATCATTAGATTATTCCCAACTTCTACTATAGCACTCTCTACTCTACCACCTAATGAGCTTGCCTCTTCAACCTATGCAACATGCACACACTTCTCTACATGACCTTGCTCTAGCCCGACACTGGGATACTCAAATACATTGTGACCTACTTGCCCACATCTAAAGCAAGACACACTGAAGCCCTTTCTACAATTTTTCCTTGTATCTCCACCTTGGTTAGAGATCTTCTTGCAATTTGCACTTGGCATGGTGCTGCTGGTTTTTGCACTCTTCATGCACAAAGGTATGTCTCCTTCACTCTACTTGCTTTATGCATCTCTAGCCTTACCAAAGCTACATATGCTCTATTGTGAATGGGACAACTTTGCTTTAAGTGCAAGTTCATAGGCCTCCTCAACAAACCAAATGGTAAGCAAGCAAATATCATCCTGGATTTAGATGCACAACTCATTAGCATACCTTGATGCTTTCTCAATGCTATATGCCCAATGTGAATGAATAGTCAATGGAACTCTTTTGTGTACTCCTTCATGAATGTCTCTCATTAGCATAGCTTTTGGAGCTTCTTTTGCAAATCTATTGCATAGTCAATCACCAAAAACATCCTCTTTAGCTTAACCACCATCCTAACCCACTACAAGATCTTGTGCTTCTCATCCTATACGATGCTTCTTACACCAATTTTCACCACAATGTAGCAAGACCCTTCAACTTCATGGCAACAATCTTGAATCTCTTTGGGTATTTGATGTCTTTGAACTTGACATATCTCTTCAGCTCAATGATCCAATCAATCAACTCTTTAGGATTTAAGCTTCCAAAATAGCATGGGAAATCAATCCTCAATTTGTTCCTAGCCTTCAACGATGCATTAGCAAATATTTCCTCCATTGTCATGTCCTCGACATTATCTGCCTTTACACACCTCCCTACACGTCACAACCTCTCATTATTAATATCTTCTATTGCCACAAGACCTTGTCTCTATGCCTTGACAGTGTAGGATTCCAACCAAGATAGAGATACCATAGCTTGATGAGAAAAGAAAAATCATTTTGGAACCTACGAGATTTCTTTAGAGATGCACTAAATGACTACAGATGAAGATGATTACAAAGTATCTAATAAGTGGAACAATCTGAACTATGAAGATGCAACATGGGAAGATGTAGCATTCTTGTAGAAGCATCCAAGGATTGTCAACATTGAGGACAAAGTTGCTTTTAAGAGGAGGAACATGCTATGTCATTAAGCTACAATGTAAATGAGGATACATGTAGCCAACTTGTGGCTGGCATATCCCTTAAAAAAGTTATATGATCATTTATAAAGTCATATATAGGTAGTTAGGTCAACTTGGTGGCATCAATAGCATAAGTATGGTACATCTAGAAGGTAGAGGTTAGTTATTATCATCATATTGTGTATTTTGTTCCTATTGAAGACTATTGGAGGTAGCCCTCTAGAAGTGGCTTAGGAGGTTGCCCCCTCGAAGTAATTTGTTATTATCAAGTATTTGCAACACATTCTGATTAAATTCTTCTCCTAACTAAGTTATTTCATTACAAGTGCTTGAATGCACCTAATGCATCAACTAGTTCTACAATGTGGACCACTAGCTAGTTCCTCACACCTCTTCTTCCAAGTTTGAATTCTCCTCTAGTTCACCTACAATGCAACACACTGTAGATAAATGCTTCAATAATGGAAATCTCATGAGCTCACCTTTAGGACTCAAAACACTAAGCTTTGATACCGAATCGGTGAAGCACCATAGTGGATCGATTGAACAACTAAGAGGTGCGAACAAAGCACACAACATTAGCAAGGCAAGGAAAAATGCAAAATAAAGACAAAGAGGCCAAATGAAATATTACAAAAGGGCCACCAATATGTGAAACCCCACACTATGCTATCCAATCTCAAGAGAAATATGCAAACTCTCTACAACATACGATCAACTTAGAAACTCTACCCAAAACTCAATTTGTAGAACACTTGCAATTGTTCTCCCAACCAACATGTTCAAATGATCAAGGCTTTGCATTATATAGTGCATGCCACTTGCATTACCACACTAAATGAAAGTTGGTCACTAAAATAAATCAAAATGCGTGATAATGGAGTAGGTCGACCAACAAGGAATCGTCTTACAAAGAACAATCCAGCCATTCCTCAATTAATTCAAAGTGACATTCTTCTAACCTTCCAAAACTAACACACTATCAAAAGATCTAATTGCCTAACAAAATGACCAATCACCTGACATCTAACATCAATTGATCCCATGAAATGCACATACATAAACAAGCTATGCGATCCAACAATTGGCAAGTTTTCAACACAAAGAAACTTGCACTTGATAGAGATGCACTAGAAAACACCAACAAACAGCAATGTGCATGAGACACAAGCTGCCCAGGACACGGCAAATACATGGTTAAGCCAACACATAACATACTGCCATAACACAAGGCATGCACAAGTTAAGCCCATGTGCAAAACTAAACATCTATTTTTGGGTAATGCCAGATTCGCTAACCCAAGGAAGCTCATGCTTCAATCTCTCATTTTTCTCTGTTAAATTCAAGGGTAAAGAAGCCTGGTGCAAATTATTCAAAAATACAAAAAGATATTACATCAATTCAAGCAAAAAAAGTATGAGAAAAATTTCTTACAAGTCTAACCAATTGCCATAAAGAATCCTTTAAACTACAAAATCAACTTTGAAAAATCAGAATAAAAAAGGTCCTACAAATTCCTTAAAACTATACTGACCAAAAAAAAATCCTTGAAACTATAAAAATATTTGTTAAAAATAAATTGATAATAAATAGGAGAAATTACTCTTCAGCTAGTGCAGCGATTCCCTTTTAAATTTTAAAATAAAGACCCCTGCTCACGACAAATGCCTCAATACACTAACTGTGAAAACTAACAATAATAAATAAATATGAGAAAATCAATCTTTATGTAGTGCAGCCGTTTATTTTTTCTTCTAAAATCTAAGATAAAGATCATTGCAATTACAAACTCTATAAAAGTACAAAAAATTAAAAAATTGCCTGTAAAAATTTTAAAAACAAAGAAGAGAAATAATCATTTACCTAATGCATCCATTTGCTGTTTCTTCTTAATTCTACGGCATACAGCACTGCTCAATAAAAATGCCTTTAAAAAGTTCAAACTTTAATTACGAAAAATTACCGGCTTTAAATTAAATAATAACAATAATAATAAATAGGAGATAGTAATCTTCACCTAAGGAAGCCAACTCCTGTTAAATTCTAACGTAAAAATCTCTTGCTCAAGTCGAATTCCCAAAAAAACAGAAAAATATGCTCCCCCAAAAAATAATACTAGATAAGAATGAGAAAATAATCTTTATCTAGCGTAGCCATTTGCTCCTTTTCTTAGAAAATCTAAGATAAAAGATCACCGGGAACTAAAAATCCCGTAAAAAATAAAATAAAAAATGTGCCTTCCAAACAAATAGCAAAATAATAAAAATGAAAAAATAATTTTACCCAGTGCGTCTGTTTTTTAATAAATTCTAGTGTAAATTCCACTGCTCACTACAGATTCCTTAAAATAGTGATTGAAAACAAATTGTACCTTTTGAAAGCAAATTATAAGAGAAACGTGAGAATGTAATCATTACTCAGTGTAGCCATTATCTTCTAATAGGGTTAACACCACTCCTCGCTACAAGTGCCTTAAATTGCAATAAATTACTGCCGTAAATTTACATATAAATAAAATATTACTCGCCTGGTGCAGCCATTGCTCTTTTTTCGGAAATTCTAGGGTAAAAACACTGCTCACTGCAAATGCCTTAAAAAATCGAAAAGAAAAAAGAAAACTACAGAAAAAATTTAAATGAAAATAAACTTTACCTAGCGCAGCCATTTGCTGTTTTCTACCAGAGCCAGGCGGACGACCTCTTCCACGCCTCTGTGAAGAACCGGGAGAGACCAAAACCATATCTGACGATGACGCCATGGGAGGCGGCAGAGCCAATGTCATGCCGCCATCTGGCCCGTACTTCCTCGGCCTCCCCCTCTTCCTCTTCAACATTATGGCATTCGAAACCCCCTGCATTACAATAGCATTTGAAGCCGAAGCCGAAACGGAGACCCCCGGATTATTATTAATATTGCTGTTATTGATGTTAATTGCGGCAGAAGGCCTTGCAAAAGCAGAAGAAGGCGCCCCCCCCTGCTGCTGCAAAGCCACAGAAGATTCTCTGCCCTCCATGATAATAACTACATAGAATTCAACTGTTCAAATTTTTTACTCTACAGCGCCTAAAATTCAGAAAAAATTTCGTCCAGACATTCTTTTCTTCATCTTTTTCGCTAGGGTTTCACTCAAAATCCCAATTCTTTTTTTAGCTAAGTTTAGAGATTCGAAATTATCGACATTATTTTTTTCTCTTTTTGCTGTGGTTTTTTCTGAGTTGAGCTGTGAACTACTGCTCAGTACGTAGCTTAGAAACTCTGTACACAGATTCAAACGGGATATAATTATAATGTCCGAAAAGGGCTTCTTTCCGCCCACGTGACCGCTCGCTTGAAACATTTCGCTTTTGCATCTTTGTTCATCTGCTTTTTTAGTTGCTACTTTCGCTTATACGAAAAGTCTAAGCATGTGACCGCCGGGGACTGAAGCGAGGGTTGATATTTGCGGTGTGGGGGCCCACAAATCGATATTTTTTTAGGCAGGTGGGGCTGTAAAGGTCTCTAAATGGTGGGCCCATGTTTGTTTACTGTAGTAGGTGTATTGATAGCATTATCTCGAAAGTCTCATGTACGTGTATACTCGTTTATTTTTCCCGTATTAAGAAAAATGCGATAAATTCAGGTCTATTTTTCTTATCCAATTTAATTTTGTAAAACATTGTTATTTCTAAGTGTATTTATTATTAAGATGATGAAGAGGTAGTGAAAAGTAGAATATAAAGAGCTTAGTCTATATGTATTTGAATATGATATTAAAATAGAGATCAAAATAACTGAAATATTAATAGGGGAAGTTGATTGAGTTGTGGTGGAGATCTTATATTTAGAATTTGAGATTGGATTTGGGATGAATAGTTTAAGGTTAATGTATTATGCGAATTTTTAGATTTTGTAAATATTTAGATCAAGATTGTAGGAAAATTCTTAAAGTTCTTGAGGATCTTATTGATATTTTTGGGTTGTCTTTATCTTTTGAGTGACTCTAATCTCTAACAAATTAAAGTTTTGATACTTGCAAAAGTTGTTCACATGTCTATACATGTCAATAAAAAATTTGATGGTGTTGAGAAGCATCATTAGAACTTGTTATTGCAATAGGTAGTCCTTGATACTTCATTGATTGTAATCTAGTCTCATTGATTGATTCAACAATGTTGTGATAAGTTAGAAGACACACGAAACAATATATGCAATGGATGTGTAGGTAGCTAACAAAGATGTACAATAATAATGAGTTCTTGAGACTTTATACAATGGATGAAGTGCAATGAATGCATGAGCTAATGTAGGAAAGATTTGATTGATGTAAAGACAAGGGCTATGAAAAAAATGATAGTGATTGATAATGGATCTCGATGATAGTAGTTGATGATTATGGGTGATTGAAATGACATAGGAATGACATCCTTTTATACAAGTCATAAGTGCACAAATTAAACTTTTTGACATGAGTTAGAACTAAAAATAATATTGGGTCAAGTCAACCTTGGGTCATAGTACATTTTTGAAATTAGACTAAGTTGGTCAAGCCACCCTTATGGCCTTAAATTTTATTGATGTCATCGTGAAATTCTAGAGTTGTGTCTCACTTTGGTCCAGCAAAATAGTTTCATCAAAACTACTTGGCACAAAGAGTTTTAAAATTGTTTCATTAAAAATATTAACTTGATATAGATTTGAAATCAAAATCGAAATAGAGATTGATTCGTATAGAAGGTTTCACGATAAAAATTCACTCAAAACTACCAAGCTAAGAGCCCATGTAAAAACTTGGCCCTTTTTTTTAGGCAAATTTAACAAAAATAGAACTTCGACTCCACATTTCTCTAACAAAGGATATTTTTTATGAAAATATGAAAACAACTTTGGTAGGGCATGGAGTTTAGAATTTGATAATATATTTTGAATATTTGAATTGGGTTTATTATGGTATTTCTAATTTATTACAAGTAGGTCATTATAATTAAACATGAGGTTGGTTATAAATTAATTAAAATATTGAAATTTTAGAAAATGTGATGAACTAAATGAGATAATCCTCTCCAAAGCATATAATTTATTTTTTATGATAAGAATTTAGACAAAAAAAATGCTTTTTATTAAAACAATTACATTTTGAGTAAACTTTGTAAGTATTGGTATAAAATTATCTCTTTTGTGCAAGATTTGGCTATGGAGGTAGCCACCCAAGATTTAGGAGCTTCAATAAAAACACAAGAGGGATCAAACATGAGAGATAATTCTATACAATCAAAGGATGCAAAAATGCTACAATTATCAAATGGAACAATGATACATAATGTACAAGAGAGACCTTACTTATATCTAGGCAAATGGATGAAATAAGATATCATATGATTATTAACATATGTCACAATCATATGGCATGAGACATGAAGAGATAAGTATCTTGTGAGCACCCTAAGTAAACTCAACTAAGCTAGTGTGAATAGGACCTAGGAGGTAAAACAGTTAGGTGTATAGACACCTAAAATTTGACTATACCTAACCACACTTGACTTTACCCGATCCTATCCATTAATTAAATAAATATATATTTAATTAATTTATCTTCCACTTTTATCCCCCACTTTAATTAAATAAATATTTATTATTTAATCAATTAATTTATCCTTCACATTTATCCCCCACTTTAATTAAATACTATTTAATTTATCCTTAACATTTATCCCCCACTTTAATTAAATAAATATTTATTATCTAATTAATTAATTTACCATTCACCTTTATCCTCCACTTTAATTAAATAAATATTTATTATTTATTTACTTAATTTATCCTTCACCTTTATCCCTCACTTTAATTAAATAAATATTTGTTATTTATTTAATTAATTTATCCTTCACCCTTGTAGCCACTTTAATTGAATAAATATTTTATTTATTTATTTAATTAATTTATCCTTCCACATCATTCTTCTCCAATAATTACTTTAAAATATTTTATTTTAATTAAATATTAAAAGTCACATGACTAACTAAGACCTTGTCTAGATTGATGAAATCAAGACACTTGCAAACAATCAAATAAAAATAAAAATATTTTATTCTAAATATTAAATCCGCAAAGTGAGGCGCCTCTATGAGGGGGCTCGGCCTCATCAAATAATTTAATTGCAATTTATTTTAAACACCTCCCAAGGAACACATGCACCCAATAGAGTTGGCTAGCCTTCTAACAATTTAATTTAGCATCAAAGTGGTGTCTATATGAGAAGTAGTCAGCCATCCTAAGGAAATTTTTTATTTTAATTCTTCAAAGTTGGCTTGTATTCAACTAATAAAATATCCTTTATGAAATGCTACTCTAGGAATCATGTGATAATCACTGCTCTTCTTTTGATCTCATCGTTCCCTTGGACACTTGAATGGGTTGGCCATATAACACTTTAACTTTTATTTTGACTTCACCAATAAACAAAGACTTAGATTTCACTGCTCCATATCTTGAATGATGTTGGTAATTTTGCATCGGAGTTATACATTAAGTCAACCAATTTTATTGTCCTTTTGATGATGCAATTAATGGCCTTTGACCTATAACGATTTCCTCTTCACCATTTGACATCAATGGACAATATTTCCAACATGTTTATACCTAATCTTAACAAATTTATCTTTACCAAGTGGTTTAGTCATTATGTTTGCAATCTGGTCCTCTGTAGGACAATAATAAAGTCTAATGTCTTCATTATCAACCAACTAGTGAATGTAATGATGATAAACTTCAATGTGTTTAGTCCAAGCACGATAGACTGAGTTCTTCACCATCTTGCGAACACTTTGGTTGTCACAGAAAAGTGAGATTGGTGCAATTTGATTCAATTGAATATCAACGAACAATCTTCTTAACCACATTGCCTCACAACCCATACTGACAACTACCTTATATTCTACTTTAATGGAAGATAAGGCAACTATGTTTTGGAGCTTGCTCTGCCAAGAAATTACTCCTAACCAAAGATTATAAATATAACATGTTGTAGACTTTCTTGTATCAACTGATCCAACCCAATCAAAATCAGTATATGCAGTTAACATGAAGTCAACAGATTACTCATATAGAAAGCCAAAGTAAAGGGACCCTTTGACATATTGAAAGACTTAGTTAGCAACTTGCCAATGTTCCTCTTAAGGTTTAGACATGAAATGAGAAAGACAACTAACTGCAAAACATAGATCTAGTCTAGGAGTAGTAAAATAAATCAAACTACCAACAAATTGCCAATACATTGATTCATTGACCAATGATGAAACAATGTTGGTTGAGACCTTAATCCCAACTTCCATAGGGGTTGGATTGCATTCAGTCATTCAAAAAAAATCTAAAAGAGATTTGGCAAACTTAGTTGTGATACAAATAAATTATGATTAGTTTGCCAAAATTCTTCACCTAAACAATATTGAAGTAGGTTTGTATTTGTCATTTCAAAAACAAAGCATATATCATATTTCACCTATTCAATTAAAATTGCACTATTTCTAGTGATGGTAAGATCATCAACATAGAAAACTAGGATCACTATGCCACCATCATTGGTTTGACATGGAGAGTGAGTTGAGAATAGCATTTGCTAAAAAGATAATCTCAAAGATATTGATCAATTCAAAAATACCAGGCTAGTGGAGCCTACTTAAGTCCATACAAGGACTTTGCCAACTTGCAAACCAAATGTTCTTTGCCTAAAACTCGAAACCCTTGTGGCTGACTCATGTAGATCTCTTCCTCCAATTCTCCATTCAAGAAGGCACGTTTGACACCCATTTGATATACATTCCATCCAAACTAAGCAGCAATAGAGATAACCAACCAAAAGATTACCAGTTTTACAATAGAGGCAAATGTCTCTTCGAAGTCTACCCCTTCTTCCTATGCATATCCTTTGGAACCAGAACGAGATTTATACTTGTCTAAAGAAGCATCCACTTCACACTTCACTTTATAAATCCATTTGCAACCAATGGATTTCTTTCTTGGGGGGCAATGTTCACAACACCCAAGTCTTATTTTTAATCAAGGCATCATATTCCAACTTCATGTCAACTTCCCATTCAAACTTTCCTTTGGCCTTTACAAATGTAATAGGCTAAAATATCTGTGAAATGGAAGGTTAGAACAAAATTTACCTACTTACTACCTTGCACAAGTTGATCCCTGAACGTGTAGATCAACCTTCCATCACCTTTAGCAATTCATCCTTCATCGTGGCATAGTACCACTCTAGTTTCATTTGTTGGCCCCCTTAATTGTATTGTGGAGATGGAGTATCGCTCTCTTCTCCAGCTGATCACTTCCTAGAATATGATTTTTCTTATGTTCCTTGTTTGATTTCAACATTAGAACTTGTTCCAAAATCAATAGTAGTTACCCATTCACTACTATTTGTAGAATTAACATTAACCAAAAGGAATGGTAATTTCTCATCTACAAAAACATCTCTATTAACCATAATTTTATTTGTAGAGATGTCTAATAGTATATATGCTTCGGATTATTCACTATATCCAACAAACATTTTATGGTTTGGTTTTTTGCTTCTAAATTACTTCTCTTTTCCTTAGGAATATGTGCAAAAGAAATACAACCAATAACTTGAAAATCAATTATAGAAGGGTTCTATTTGACCATGCTTCCTCGAAAGTGAAATTTTGAAAGGCTTTACATCTCAATAACTATCTTATTCTTCCTTTCCATGACTCCATTTTGTTCTAGAGTATACGAAGTAGTATATTGTCAATGGATACCTTCCTTCTAGCAAAATTCCTTGATTTGATCAGAGACAAACTCACCTCCATTATCTGATCTTGACTTGTTTACTTGTTTTTTAAAAAAAGCTTTCCACACAACAAAGTTAGAAAAACACTATGACTTATTCTTCAAAAAAAAACCCAAACTTTTCTAAAAAAGCCATCAACAAGTAACAAGAAATACTTTGCACCAAACATTGTAGGAGTCTTCATAGGACCATGCAAATCAACATGTACCGAACCTAAAACCCCTTTGGCTTGCTATGCCTTACCTATATCAAATTGATGTTGACTTTATTTACCCATCTAACACCCTATGCATACATGTTGACTTCCTTGAATGGATGGAAGCCCATCCACCATATTAGTCTTACTAATCATAATCAAATATTGATAATTCAAGTGACCATACCTTTCATGCCAAAGTTTACTAGTACTCTCAACTACTTGCATGTGCTTTTTTTTTGTTTTGGGATCAACCAATTTATACAATTCCTTTTCACCAATGCCAACAACAATCACTTTGTTATCTTGAAGAGTACTGACCATACATTTGTTCCCTTGAAACTTTACACTAGATTAGGATTCTACATGATCTCACTTATAGATACTAATTTAATGTTCATGTCAAGGGCATCCCAATTATTTTTAGATGTATAATTTACACCATTATTCAATGTCACCCGAACATTTCCACATCCTTTTACAAAGTGAGTCCAACCATCACCCAAAGAAGCAAATTCACGACTACTCTTATACTCAACAAAATTTACATACCAATCTTTGAGATGCACATAGTGTCCAAATGCACCAAAGTTGAAGTATCAAGTTGTAGACTCAATAGATTGGTTTTGTGATGCCACAAAAGCAAAGTCATTTGTTGCTCCTCGTTCATCCTCCTTAACAACATCTACATACCATGATTTCTTTTCACCACTTGCAAGATCTTGTTGCCACTTCCAATAATCTTTCTTGAAGTGTGCTAGCTCTTTACAATGGTAGCATTTCGAATTTGATCTTTGCATTAACTTATTGCCCTTTGAAGATTCACCTAAGGAACTAGTTGTTTTATTTTATTTTTCTTTGTTCTTGCTTTGTGCACTCAATGCACTCACTATGATGTTTGAAGTTATTGCTCTCAACTATTCTTGCCTTCATTCCTCTTGTAAAAGAAGTGGTAACTTCTCAAACTCAAGTTTTTGAGTCTCTACAATTAGGTGCAAAGACTTAACAAAGGAATCAAATGATGGTGTAAAGTTTGCATTATCAGTGCAATCAAATCCTAATCATCCATTAGCTTTTCAATGGCTACCAATTGATCACTAAGATCCTTCATACCCAAAAGATAGTTAGAAAAAGATCCTCCTTACAACTTAGTAGAAAACAAAAGATTTTTTAAATACAAAAAGATCCTCCTCCTTACAACTTAGTAGAACACAAAAGATTTTTGAAATACAAAGCTCTCTCAACTTCAAATGCTTAATATTTTGTTTTAAGACTTTCCCACAATGTTGGGGCTACAATGGTGCTTTTAAGCTCTAGCACGAGTGCATCAGCAACAAACAATTTTAGAAGCATTAGAGTGTCCTTGTGCCTTTTGTCATGGTCCTCCTAATAATTTTCAAGTCATGCCTCCTTGTTCAACACAATTTGATCAAGATGACGATACTCACAAATGGCGAGTATTTTGTGACTCCATAGACTAGAATTCTAGCAAATCAACTTCTAAGAGTTAGGAAAAAGTAATGTTTGGACTCCTACCGTATCAACACAATCCACTAGACTCAAGATGATGAAAACAATTAGTTCAAAGATATGTTAGAATTGGAACAAAAACACTTTATAGGTATGTTTGGGACTCCACTAAACACAATGTGACAAGTTTTTAGGAGAGAATTCCTCATAGTTTGAAAAATATTAAATTAATATCTTTTTAGGAAAATTACCATAACAATTAAAACTAGAGATTTGTGAGACCTGGAACAAAAAATCACTTTACTAGGATGTTTTCAACTCCACTAGACACACTGTGACAACTATTTAGGAGGAAATTCCTTCCAAATGAGAGGATATAAAATTTACACTATTCCTTGATAAGTTGAAATATTTGAACACAAAGTTTACGCTATATAAAATTTTATATATCTTAAAATATTATATTGAATTCCAAAACAAAACTCATGACCTCTTTCTCCCTCATGCCTTACAAATCTCAATAGATCTCGATCTCACAAATTGCATGTTGATCTCCCACATTTCACAATTTTAGGCATCACTCCTTTAACAAAGCACTTCTAAATACTTTTGACTAATTAACTTCGAGGACCAACAAACCGTCCTTCACTCGTGTCGGGCCCGGTCCATCAAATCTCTCTGCCCGGGACTTCGTTATGCATTCGCTCTTCCTAAACAGTCGTCCTCCGTAGTTTCGTCCGTTGGACCTCAGCCTCTCCTTCGCTGGTGGGTTTCCACCTAACTCTTCAAACGGTTGTCAGCCCACGTCTTTCTAGCTCACCTGTGGCCGATCCCAAATTTGAATTCACCAACCTTGAGTCTGTCGTACATGTATTAATTAAGTGCATTAAATGCACTTGGGGGTATAAATACTCATTTTGACCTGTCATTTTCACATGTCAGGATTAGCTAGAGTGATTGCAGAGATCTAGAGCCTTCATCAATTGACATCTTCGGGCCCACCGCCTTCCTTTGTCGTTCTTTGTAGATTCAGCAACACCATTCACCGATTTCTTGTGGTAGGTTCGCCATCCACCCACCCACTATTCATTTGGTTATCTTGTGTTAAAATAACGGATAAAAAGGGATAAAAATAAATTCGTTTGATAGAGGAGGGTGAGTTCTAGAAAACCCATG